>JAYJMB010032291.1:15214-35651 GCA_036873735.1 Pouteria campechiana
TATTCATCAAATATAAGCAATAAACAAACTATGTTCTACTTGTCTTGGATGGAGTACTCCGCACATTACATGGGTTTTTCTATTGTAAGTTGTAGATGATCATGCCTTTGTTTGTTGAAGTCCATTTTGGTCCAAGTAGCACTTTATCTATGCAGCTTTGTCTATGCACACTATGCAGCTTTTACTTCATCTTCTACTTTGGCTGATACTTTATCTATCTCAAGTAATAGATAAACTTTTGATCCACAGACAAAGTGCAGTTCTTTAACTGTTCTGCACACTTCCAGCAACAGAAGGGGTTTGTTCTTTCAACTTCTTTGTTTCTTCAATCTTCATTTGTTTGTCTTAGTTTAGTTGAAGTTGCACTCCCTTATTTGTTCATATTGCCTTTTTATCCTTAGACTAATCTATTCTTCTAATTTTATAGATTAGACAAAGTTTTCTCTTTTTTGTGCATGATTGTCTAGGCAGCAATTACATATTTCTTCCTTTTTTGAGTATTTGATAGATCTTCTTCTTTTTTCTTTATCTTAGATAACTTTTCTCTGGTCGATGTAGATAGTTTGAATTTGAATTTCTCGAATAGCTTTATGCCCTTTTACTATGGCTTCGTCTTCAATTTCATTTGTCTTGCATTTATCTATTAAGATTTTCTCATTGAGGTTGATAGACAATGCAAACTTGTTATAACATATCTTTGAAGCCTTATTTATCTCCCATTCCTTTTTGTTCATGGATGCTTTCTAATGCAACATTTCTTGTTGCTTGTCTCCAAACCTTCCATTTTCTTCTTTTTTTTTCTTCTACAATTTTCTTCAATTCAACTCCTTTGGAATATAGCAGATAGTTGTGGCAGTTTGTTATAGACAGTCATTATCATGCACTTGAAAATTTTGAACTTGCATCGTTGTTAGCTTTCATATATAATATAAGAATGTATCTTATCCTCATGTGATTGTAATCTTTTGTAAAACAAGGATAATATACATCTCCATTAAATACATAATATGAAAGCTTAAGTAATTATGGTGCTTAGTATGATTTAACAAATTTATGCAATAAAGAATAATTACTATTACGTGCACCATAATGTGAGGAATGCATGCTTATATAATTAATCATTCATAGTTATGTGTTTATGTTAATTAATGTTTATCAATTCATAACCATATATTTGATTGTTTAGATATTTAACCATATAACCTCTTATGAGTTTTGTTATCATCAAAATCATATATTATAATACTAATGCTTTTCACTTCTATTTTGAGAGTTCTTTGCAGGTGTTCTTAGGGGAGTTCTTGGAATTTTCTTCTTGAGAAAAGAAGGAGATTGGAAGTAAGCAAGAAGAAGAAAGCAGGTTCTTCACTGTGATGATCCTGTCTAAGGGAGTTGTTTTGGTTTTTTTTATAAACTAAATCTCTTTTTCTCAGGTGAAAATGTAACCTTTTTTATACTTTTTGTTATGGATTGTTGGTTATTAATACTATATGATCTTATTTCATTCATGATGTTGTTTGTAATTATTTAACTTGTTTTATTGCTTGGTCACCAATATTATGAGTTAGATTAATTATCAAAGTGTGGTTAAGTTAGACATCATATGCTAAACCATGAGCTCCCTTGAATGAAAAGGATAGATGGTTAAGGTAGACACCATATGCAAAACCATGCTATTTTGGTTCTTATGTTCTTGATCTTAAAGGGTTTTTACCTCAATTATGCTACACACCATAAGTAATTGGAACAAGTGAAAACACTTGATTTAAACTCACACACCTAATAATAATAATCTTACTTTTGAAAGAACAATACCAAATGAGGCATTAAATCCAATATTCCATTAGCAAAAGGGTATCATCTAGTGGTGAAATCAAATTCCTAGACCTTTGCATCTTATTAATCTCCCTGCATTATTTTTAGTTGTTGATTTACTTGAATTCCATTAAATTTCTGAATTTCTAAAATTACACCAATCATTATTCCATATTCATATAGTTATAAATACATTCCTTTTACAACTAGGAGAGTTCTATAGCTAAATTTGATTAAGTCGGTTTGAACATTCTTAGTGAGATTGACCCTTGCATTGCACACTATACTGTTATATGTCTGTACACTTATGAGAAATTATAATTTGAACCATTAAGTTTTTGCCACCATTGTTGGGGAATGGTTCCAAATTTATTTGATTAAGATTATTTACTTTTTTTCTTTTTTGTTCTTGTGTATAATTGTATATAAAATTATTTTTAATTATTTCCTTCTTTCCGTTTCAATTTTGAATGAATGAAAGAAGATCTCTGAACCTAACTCTATTTTACTTAAACAATTATGCTGACAAAGTAGAAATTAAAACAAAGATTTTAAGCAAAGAAGAAGAAGTAAACATGGCTGACAACATGGAGAACCAAGTGGCTTAACAAAAGTAACAAGCGTAATTGGCTTAACAAGCTCAATAATTAATGAAAGAGTTTGCACCCCCTACTATAGGGATTTCACCTTCATGCATTATATTAGATGAGGATACTAGAAATTATGACTTGAAACATATTCATTTTAACATGCTTCCATCTTTTCATGGGATAGCTTCAAAGGATCCATTGACTTTCATGTGTGATTTTTATGCAACCATCCAAACATTTCCATTACAAGGGCTAACAAAAGATTAGTTATACATGAGATGTTTGCCATATTCTTTGAAAGATGCAGCCAAGACATGGTTCATGATAGTAGCCCCTGGCTCATTGACAACATGGGGAGCAAATTATAATAAGTTCATTGGTAAAATTTTACTCTCATGCTAAAATTGATGAATTGAGAAGCAAAATAGCTACTTTCTATCAATTGGATGGTGAAGCTTTCCATGAGTCATGGAAAGGTTTAAAGCAATTTTGGTTCAATGCCCTCATCATAGATATTCACTTGAGTTGCTTAACCAATTTTTCTATGATAGACTGACACAATATGCCAAGCTATGGTTGACAATGCTGCAGGTGGAGCCATGGGAAAAAAGACTCTAGAAGAAACTTATGAGCTATATGAGATGTTGGTAGCAAATTCTTAATATGAAAGTATAAGAGGTAGATCTAGGGGACTCTATGAAGTGAATTCTAATTTTGATCTATCAATGCGGATGTTAAAGATGGCTAAATAGAGGAAGGCAATGTGCTCTATGATGGTGCACTTGAAGCAACCATTACCTGCTCTTGCAAAGGTTTGTTCTCTTTGTGGTAATTCAGGCCATTCACCTAATGTTTGCCCTTCAAAAGAAACTTTTGTAGGTGATGATGAGTAAGCTAATGCAATGAAATTCTACAACCAGAGGCCATAGAATGACCCTTACTCAAATACTTACAATCTTGGTTGAAAAAATCATCTAACTTCTCTTGGAATAATGAAAGAAATCAAAATCAAGCTAGAACTTTGTTTCAACCACAACTAAAGAAACCTATGCTTGAAGAAACCATGTAGATTTTCATTCAAAGAACACAAACTTAGTTCCAGAATAATGCAACCAAATTCCAAAACATTGATTCCAGGTTCCATAATATGGAGGCATCTGTGAAAAAGATGGAAACTCAGTTAGGACAAACTGCAGAAGCACTACAAAGCCACACACTTGGGAAGTTACCTAGCCAACTTGAGCAAGCAAAAGCAATAAACACATTGAGGAGTGGAAAGGTAATTGATAATAAGGTTGGAGAAGAAACTGATAGTTCAATTATTTCTGCAGGAATGGAAAAAGGCAATAAAAATACTGGGGAGGAAGGGCATCTAAAGAAAGCAATGTTTCCAGTAGTTGACCCTCTTGTCAACTACAAAGCACCCCTACCATATGATCCTCCTGTCCTTTTTCTAGTAATGCTGAAGTATAGTAAATTTGATAAATAATTTTCTAACATCTATGATATTCTTTCCAAAGTTAATGTGAATTTGCGTTTGCTTGATATGATAAAGAATATGTCTGCTTATGCTAAATTCTTGAAGGAATTAAACACAAGAAAGTGTAAGTATGAACCACATGAGAAAGTTTTAGTTTTCGAGGTAGCCAGTGTGGTTTTACAAACAAATCTCTACCAAAAACTCAAGGATCCAGGTAGTTTCAATATCCCAATCACTATTGGAGGGATAAAAAATGTAAAAGCAATGCTAGACTTAGGTGCAAGCATTAATTTGATGCCTTATTCTATTTATATACAACTTGGATTGGGAGAATTGAAACCCACTACAATGTCTCTACAACTTACAGATAGATCAGTTAAATATCCTAGAGGCATTGTAGAGAACATTCTTGTGTAGTTTGATAAACTGATTATTACTGTAGATTTCATTTTACTTGACATGGAAACACAAATGATACAATATAAGGAGGAGTGCTTATTTTTCTATATGCCCTTTCATGGTAACCACTAGGACAATCATAGATGCGCAAAATGGGAAGTTGAAGATGACTGTCTTAGATGAAACTACGAAATTTTATGTTTATAATTCTTTATCACTACTTTTAGATCCTAGTGGCTGTTTTCAAGTTGATGAATTAGACTCACTTATTTTATCAACTTTTGTATAGGAGGAAACAACTAATAAGCTAGAACTAGTGCTCATTGCAGATGGACTAGAGTCGGATGAAGAGATGATGAATTTGAAAGTTGAACTTGATAAAGCAAAGCAATTTAAAGAAGGAGAAGTTTCCAATTAAGGGTTGTCACATATGAACCCAAAAGTGGAGCAACCATCTGTTACATTGCCTCAACTTGAATTGAAGTAATTAGCTTAGAACTTAAAGTATGTATTTCTTAGTGAAAATAATACTTTTCCAGTGATTATTGCTTTTGACTTATCTTTTGGTGAAGAAGTTAAACTAATGAATGTGTTGAAAGAGCACAAAGGGGCTATAGGGTAGACCTTAGCAGATATCAAGGGAATTAGCCCCATTGTGTGCACGGACAAAATTTTGCTGGAAGATGATGCAAAGACTTCCAGAGATGCTCAAAGGAGACTTAACCCACATATGAAGGAAGCTATGATAGTAGAGGTGATCAAATTTTTAGATGTAGGAATTATCTATCCTATCTCTGACAGCAAATGGGTAAGTTTAGTGCATGTGGTGCCAAAGAAGTCTAGTATTTCTATTGTAAAAATGATAATGATGAATTGGTGCTAATGCAAATGACTACAGGGTGGTGATGTGCATTGACTAAAGAAAACTCAATGCAGCCACAAGAAAGGATCACTTTCCACTTCCTTTCATCGATCAAATGTTTGAAAGGTTGGCAGGACATGCTTACTACTATTTTATGGATGGTTTTTCAGGTTATAATTAAGTTCCAATTGCCCTAGAAGATCAGGAGAAAACCACTTTTACCTACCTATTTAGAACTTTTGCATATCAGAGGATGTTGTTGGTTTGTGCAATGCCCTTACTACTTTTCAAAGGTGTATGATGTCCATCTTTTCTGACATGAAAAGTTTATTGAGGTATTTATGGATCATTTTCCTATTTTTGGAGACTCATTTGATGATTGCCTTCATAACTTATGATTAGGGCTTGGAAGATGTATGGAAATAAATTTGAAACTAAGTTGGGAGAAGTGCCATTATTTAGTGAAGCATGGAATTATGCTTGGGCATATTATTTCAAGTAAAGGAATTGAAATAAGGAAAAAATTGAATTAATTGTAAAGTTGCCACCACCAATTTCAATCAATAGAAGTTAGAAGCTTTCTTGGTTGTGTAGGTTTTTAATGACGGTTTATTAAAGATTTCTCAAAAATTTTCACACCACTCTGTAACCTACAAGCTAAGAATGTAACATCCTATTTTGATGAGTGCCTTGTAGCCTTCAATACTTTCAAAGAAAAATTAACATTGTTTCCTATTCTAGCAATTCCTAATTGGTATCTTCTATTTGAACTCATGTGTGATGCATCAAACTTTGCTGTCGGTGCTATTTTGGGACAGAGAGAAGATAAGTTACCTTATGTCATTCATTATGCAAGTAGGACTCTAAAAATAATTGCTTGCTATTGTGTTTGCTTTAGAAAAATTTCATTCTTACTTGATTGTTTTTCCAAGGTAATTGTTTATTCAGATCATGCTACACTGAGATATTTGCTAACAAAGAAAGATGCCAAGCCCAGTTTGATCAGGTGGATTTTATTGTTGCAAGAGTTTGATCTAATGAGCAAGGACAAGAAGGGCTGTGAGAATGTTAAGTAGATCATCTGTCTAGACTAGTGGAAGGAATTGACTTTGCGCAAGAAAGAGGAAAGGAGAACATTCTTATCAGTGAGATCTTTCCTGATGAGTAATTATATTCTGTGAAAGGGAGTGAACCTTGGTACATTGATATTGTAAATTACTTGGTTAAAGGAATTTTTAATCCCTAGTTAAATTCACAAGGAAGATAAAAGTTGCTGTCAATAGCAAGGTGTTACTTCCGAGATGACCCAATCCTATTCAAAATATTCCTAGACCAAATCATTAGGTGTTGCATTTCGAAAGATGAGCAACACCTTGCCGCATATTTCTTTAAGTAGGGCATTTTAGAGGGAAGAAAACTACTCTCAAAGTCTTTCAATCTAGATTTTATTGGCCAACAATTTTTAAGGATGCTCATGTGTTTTGTGCTATGTGTGATAGATGCCAGAGAACAAGAAACATTGGAAAGAGAGATGAGATTCCACTTACAGATAACCTTGTTATTCAACTTTTTTATGTATGGGGCATTAATTTCATGAGTCCATTCCCACCATCCAATGGGAACTTGTATATTTTACTTGCTCTGGATTATGCATCCAAGTGGATTGAAGCTATGGCCACTAAGACTAATGATGCTAATATTGTGCTGAGATTTTTGAAAGACAAGATTTTTTCTAAGTTTGGCACTCCAAGAGCAATCATTAGTTATAGGGGAACTCATTTCCATAATAAGGTTTTTGTAAATCTGTTAAAAAAGTATAACATCACTCATAGGATTGCAATACCTTATCATCCACAAACATTAGGGCAAGTAGACGTCAGCAACAGACAGATAAAAGAAATTTTTGAAAGGACTGTAAACACTACAAGGAAAGACTGGGCAATGAAGCTAAATGATGCCTTATAGGCATATAGGACTACCTCAAGACCCTGGTTGGAATGAATCCATACAGACTTGTTTTTGGGAAAGCTTATCATTTGCCTTTTGAGTTGGAGCATAAGGCCTACTGGGCTATTAAACATTTGAATTACTATATGGAAAAGATAGGAGAGCAGAGGAAACTTCATCTTCATGAACTTGAGGTGCTGATGAATGGGGCATATGAGAATGCCAAGATTTACAAGGAGCAAACCAAGAAATATCATGAAGTTATTCATAAAAGGCACATTGAACCTAGAATGGTTTTTTTGCTTTATGACTCATGTTTGTATTTGTTTCCAGAAAAACTAAAATCATGTTGGATCGATCCATTCTGTGTTACATAAGTGTTTTCCCATGGAGTGATTGAATTGAAGAATCCAAAAGATGGGAGAACTTTCAAAGTTAATGGGCATCGTTTAAAGATATACAATGGAGAGGACATTCCAATGCAACTAAATGAAGTTTGGAAAATTGAATATTTGTAAAAAAAGGGAGTTCATTTTGCTCGAAAGTTAAATAAAGCACTTCTTAGGAGGCAACCCAAGCGTTTTATCTTTCAGTTCTTTCAATTTCTTAGATGTAATTAATAAAGATGCTAGTTGCATTAGTTTAAATAAACTTGCTTTGATTATTAAATTGTTAGATTACATTGAAATTTTCCTATTTGCTATACTTAATATATTGTTATTTTATGATTGACTGGTTATTTTCATAAATGAAGGAATTGGTGAGCAAAACAAGTTAAATTCTAGGAAGAGAATGATAGGTATGCATGGAGAATTGACAAAAATTATGTTGGGAGGCAGCAACATGGCACATTCCAGCACTGGAAAATCAAAGGAGGCAAGGGTAAGCAGCGAGCTAACGCCATCGACACTGGACATTTCAAAAAAAAATAAATTTGCATGGCAGGGGCAGTAGGGTGGTGCTGTCGTCCGAACACTTAAATCCCAAACACAAACACACACACACCCCATTCCCTTCCCACCCCCTCTTTTTAAGTGATCTCTCCCTCCCTCTTTCCCTTTCTCTCCATTACCTTTACCCACAACCCTAAACCCATTCCATCATCCCAAAACTCAAGTATTCACTCCCAAAATCTTCTCTCTTCCATCTCCATCCTTGGATTCATGTCACCCATTCTAGTATTCATCATCTTCTTAGCCATTTTCTCAAGTTAGGTTAGACAACTTGTTGTCCATCTTCTTGGAATCACAAGTAAGTTACTTTGTCTAACTCAATCCTTCTTCTATTGATATTCTTGGTGAAGTAGTTTGCATTTTTTGTGATTTGAGAAGATTTGGAGTTGGATTTTTGTGTATGAAGATTTCTTGACATTGTGCACATCAAGTATTTGATGAATCGCTTGAGCTTGGTTGTGTGTGGTTTTTGTTAAGCACAAGTTGCAAGATTGTATGTGAGAGGAGTGGGTATATATTGAAGTTGAAAATGAGATCCTATTGAGGCCTCAATTGAGAAATTCTAAAGAGCATGCTACATGTTTGATGAAATGCCTTGGTGAAGAAAGTGACATCTTTCTTGTGGTGTAAGCACGTATTCTTGCTAGTGCTTGTTATTATTGCAAGGTGAAGTAGAGTTGTGTGGTTTAGTTAAGAGTAAGCTTGGTAGAGTTACTTCATTTTGATTGCCCAAGTTGTTGTGCTACTATTTTCCTTATATTTTTATCACCATGCCTCTAAAGAAAGCTACTTATGCCTGACCCTCAAGGAAGAGGAGGACAAGAGAGCTTGATTCACCACCTGAACCCACATTCTTCAATGACCAAGTGGAAGACATCTTCAAAAACTCTCTAGTGAATTGAGAAGGTGTAAGAGAAAGGGGCTTCGATACAACATACAGTGATATAGCTAATCTTATTCAAGCTCGGCATTGGATGCACTTTATAGCTTAGCCAAAATCAACAGTGGTGCCACTAGTCAGGGAGTATTATGCCAATGCCCAAGAATAGTTCAAAGCAAACCCAAGAGAACTTAAAGCATTGGTGTGTGGTAAGATGGTCCCTTTTGATAAAGTTGCAATAAACCAAGTTTATAAGCTAGATGACATTGAAGAGGATGATAGAAACTCTATCAAAAGGGACCATCTTAACTTGGTTGATAGGAACTTTTGGTTAAGAAGATGGTCCCTTTTGATGATAACTTGGTTAAGATGACATTGAAGAAGATGACATTGAGCAAGGACCTGACTATAATGAAATCATATCTTAATTTGCTCAATCAGGCAGCAAGTGGAAGACTTAGAAAGATAAGGTAATAAGTTTTCCAAGAGGGCATTTGGAAGCAACAAGTAATGCATGGCACTATTTCATTTCAGCAAAAATGTTGCCTTCCAACCATTTGTCTGATGTTACAAGGGAATGAGCTCTTTTTACCTATGTTATTCAAGCAAGGTCGTCCATTAATGTTGGCCAAGTGATCAAGTGCTCCATCTTCTCTTTCATCACAAGGAGGCTCACAAGTGGATTGGGACACCCTTCACTCATTTGCTAGTTGTGTCTTATTGCTGGAGTTCCTACAATTGCTAAAGAGGAACTTCAATAACCTCTTCTGATAATCAATGATGTAGTTATGGAAACATTTGAGAATACATTGTGTAGACATGCAAGAGCAAGTCATTCAGCTTCACCCCCAAGTGCTCGCTAACAAAGATCCATGAGGAAAGCCTCTTCAAAAGAACCTTCCCTTGCTAATCTGTAAAACCACTTAGTGAGAGTTCAATCTTATCAGAGGAACTAATGAAATACCAGCAGAAATTGCTCACATATATGATGTATCACAACAACGCTCTTATTGCCATGCTCTAGAGTTGCAACATATCACCAAGCGACAACTCCATTATGTTCCCTACTCCTCCAACATTTCATGATCTACTAGAAGAGCTCAGAAGAGTGATATATCCATTTCAGGGAAGTCCTTATTTTCCATTGCTTTATTCTACATTAAGGATAATGTAATGTTCAAGTTTGGGGGTATTAGCATTTTGTTTATGGATGTGTTTGTCTAATTTATGTGTTTTGTGTTTACTTGATTTATCTAGTTTGGATAGTTTATGTGTTATGTTAAATCTCTATGTTGAGTGCTTTATTTGATTGAGTTATGTGTTTTGAAGATTGATTAGGGTTGTCATATAAAACCAATGACATGTATGTGATATTTAACAATAGCCCAAGTTAAGTTGAAAATGATAGAAATCACTATTGTCTGAATTGCTTGACTTGATCATTTGTGTAATCTGCTATAGATTCCATATACACATTAATCACATTGACTTAGCCATTTCTTTTGAAATCTTTGAATGCTTAGCATGAGTTTAGGAGATTAAGTGTGCATTATTCAATTTGAATTCTAGAAAACATTATAACTATGTTGAGACAAGCTTTAGATGAGATAAAAGAAAGACAAGAGTAAAAATTGTTGGTCCCGTTAAGATTGGCTAGAACCCAAGAGGGGGGGGGAGGCGAATTGGGTTTAATAAAATTTACTTATTTTTTACCCCTATTTGATCAAATCCCTCTCTTTCTTTTATGCTGACATGCTAATCATAATGAAGCAATGGATAAAGCAAGTAAGAATATAGAAGAAGGATCAATCACAAATAGCACATGCAACATATAGTGGTTCAGGCCCTCTCTTGGCACCTACTTCACTCTCTGAGTCAACTTTTACTTGCTGCACTCAAGTTCCACTAATCCTTTGTGGAATCACACTTGGTTTTCCTAAGCTAACCAAGAACTCATACATTGGTTTTACCGATCTCACCAGAAACTCACTATGTTGGTTTTTATGAGCTTACCAACAACTCTAACAATGTTGGTTTTCACAAGCTTACCAACAACTCTAGCAATATTGGTTTCATAAGCTTACCAACAACGTTAACCTTGATTTTTAAGCTAACCAACGACTTCTACAAATGAAATAAATGAAATAAGAATTTACACTTTTTGATGTGTTTCTTGTTAAGCACTGAGGAAGACCTTAGATACAATTCTTCTTGGTGCAGAAGTTCTTCCCTTATGTTGTGGAGAGATTGGCCATAAAGGCGATTGAAGAATGAAAACTCTTTTAGAATATAGAAGCGGTAGATCTTGGCCTTAGGATTTATAAGATGATTTCTCTCATTTTTCTTATTTTTCTTTTCTCTTTTATTGCCCTTTGTCCTATTTTCCAATCGTCTCTCAGATGCTCCTTAAATAGATCTTGAAAACTGGATCATTGGATGAGGAACATAGAATTTTTGTTACTTGTAATGTTTGAATTTTTGACCTTTGGGTATTGTCAAGTGGTACAACAGGCACCTAGGCGAAGTGGCTGTGAGCTTGGCGATATGCCAGGTGGCTGGGCCATGTGGCTATGGTTGATTTTCTGGCTTTTCTTCCAAGTGCACCTTATTGCCTCTTGGCAGGCAGTATGGTAGGTAGTTGCCGGCTGTGCCCCAGGCAGTATGCACAGGTAGTTGGGGACATGCTAGGAGGTTTGCCTTCTAGACTTTGCTTCTTGAGTCATTCGACTGTCCATTGGTAGGCAGTGTGCTAGGTGGCTGCGCCAAGCAGCTGGCATCCTCCACTTGTGTTTTTGCATTCTGGTACTTTTTGAAACTTTGACATTTTTCATTCCAAATTAAAATACATTTGTCCACATATAGTATATATGATTTTAGAAGCATAGATTCATATTTCATAATGAATGAGTGTATTAAGCATGTTCATACACCTATGTTTTCTTTGAAGCTCATATATATACCATGCAATGACAAAGTATACTAAAATAATTGTTCAATTATAAATATCCAAAAATGAGTTTTCATAAGTTGTAGATCATGGATAGCCATAATTAATTTTTTTTGAGAAAGATAAGTACATTTAGGCATGTTGTTATTCTTACATCTACTAATGACGTTTTCATGTTTCTCTATTCATGAAGTCATACCTAATTATACACATGTTTTCTTAAAGTTTGTCAAACATTCTATAATTATCCATTCATGATATACATACATTGTGAAACATGGATATTTGCTTTAATCTATAGGTTTTATGTAGACTTATCTAATTACAATTTCTTTCTTTCATAAGTTGATACTTCCATATAGAACATGTATGTATTCATAAATGATCCCCAATATATGATTAATAAGGTTAAGTGCACAATGGTTCATATGATTGTTTTTCTTTGTCATGTAATCATAGATATGCAAGAGATTCTTGGAAGATAAATAAAAATGAATGCATTTTTTAATCATTCTAGTAAAGCATTTGAAAGATGAACTATGGCAATTTATTCTTATAGTAGAATATTTGAAATCATAGCAAAGTATGTGTATATGCTTGCTATTGGAAGTGTATACATTAGAATACCTATACTCATTTCTAAAGTATTTATAATTGGATAAATAGATAGTTGGAAAATTGGTTTCAAAGTTTCTGAAACATGTTAAGTATGATTTTCAAAGCCTCTGAAGCAATTCTTCAAAGTTTCTAATATGACTTCAAAGGAGTTAGTTGGATGTTGTACTTTCAGAGGTTTAAAAGCTTTATTGGGTGCAAGCTTTAGAGTTTTCTAATCCTGAACAAAATTAAAGAGTTGTTTCAGAACTTCTAAAAATATTTTAAGTAACAATCCTTATAATTTCTGAAAAATTACTTTAAGACTTCTAAGGATGCAGAAATAACTTTTGAAATACTATTAAAGTTTCTGAAATACTTGAAAAATGTTCTAATAGCATACATGAGTAATTCAGATATAACTTTTCAGCAATGTTTTAATTCTTATAATCATGTGATCATTATTATTATCAAGTAACTAATTTATGCACATGGATCAACACGAATTGTACATATTAGGCATATGTATAGTTCTATTTCTTGTTTTCTAATATTAACAATATCATTAGCATAGTGCAATTCTGGTATAAGTTTTGTTGTTATCAAAATCATATGTAATACATATGTGGATCATCATCACAATACATGTATGACTCAACATTCTCCCTCTTTTTGATGATGACTAAACTTGAAGATTTGAGACAATAAAGAATATGCTAATGATTCAATAACAAATTCCCCCTTTCTAATAGAGATATGTAAGTATGTGGGATTTAGCACTTAGTCAGTGTCTAAAAGTGAGAATGCATGATCCTATTGTGTCCTATTTGAGTCTCTAAGACCCACTGTTTCATATTATGTTTGTGCTACCAATAGGATGATTACTTTAATTTGGTCCATAGAGTTTATGTGCCTTTTGGAAGTTGGTAATGACCCTTTGTTTTCTTTGTCTATGATTTTTAATTGGACAAATAATATACGAGGTTAAAATCCTACCAACAATGGAGCGCGAGATAAATGAGGGAAATAACCAGATTCAGTTTTTGGAAGAGGAGGTAAAACAGTTGAAAAAAGAAGTTGAAATTTGCCAAGAAGATAAATACTTTTATTGATCTTCTTTTAACTTACCGGTTTATAGCTTATGGAGAGATTATGGATAGAATTGCAACATTGGAGAAGAAATTATTTGAGACTTAGGATAAAATTAAGGAGTTGTTAACAGTTATTGAAGTTTTAAAGGAGTAACTATTTTTAATTTCTTTTGCTAAATGTTCTAAACTTAGTGGGTGATATTGTTATTAATAACTCTATTTTAACTAATTATTAAAGTTTTAAGAGATTAAATATTTTTTAATGTTTTATGCTTATCTTATTTAATGAAGTTTTATTAATGTTAAAGATTTTGTTTTAACTTCTAGTGTGTTATGGTTGTGAATGTCTTCTTTATATGTTTAGTTTTCAATTTTAATTCTTTATATAAGATCAAACCTACAAACATTTTTATAGAAGGAATGACTAGGAATGGAATTCCTATTTGAGACCTTAAATTATGAAGTTTCCCGAATAGACTTGACTATGCCTTAAGACTATAATAAAGTTAGAGTTTTGATCATTTTAAGGTTCATTTGGGTTTTCGGAATGGTTTTTATCTCAACTTAATTTAGATCCATGACATTTCATTAAGAGTCATCTAGAGTATATAGCATTAAAAAAATATAATCAAGTTTCACAACTTATCTCTTTTGGTGCTTCCCTTCATAGATTTCTCATTCAAGTTCATAAGTGCTATTGTCAGTCTTGACAAGCGTTTAGCTTCTGCTATCAAGCCTTTGATGCCATATCTGAAGATTGATGTTGTGCGGCTATAGTTCTATTTTATTGAATCATTGTCTTGCATCTAGAACTTGAACTTGTAGGCTCTCTTGCTTGGGTTTGTGAGTTGAGAAGAAGGTTCTGATTTTTCATTATAATGGTCCCCGTAGGATTGACTAGAACCCAAGAGGGGGGGCGAATTGGGTATTATAAAATTTACTTCTTTAACCCCTGTTTGATCAAATCCCTCTTTCTTTTATGTTGGTGTGCTAATTAAAATGAAGTAATGGATAAAGAAAGTAAGAATATAGGACAAAGATCAAGCAGAGATAGCACACACAACTTCTAGTGGTTTGGGCCCTCTCTTGGCACTTACTCCACTCTCTACGGCTTTACTTATCACACTCGAGTTCTACTAATCTTTTGTGGAATCACACTTGGTTTTTCTGAGCTAACCAACAACTCGTACACCAGTTTTATTGAGCTCACCAAAAACTCACTATGTTGGTTTTTACATGCTTATCAATAACTCTAACAATGTTATTTTCACAAAATCACCAACAACTTTAACATTTGTTTTTAATCTAACCAGCAACTTCTACAAATGAAATAAATGGAATTAGCAATTACACTTTTTTTGTGTTTCTTGTTGAGCATCAAGGAAGACCTTAGATGCAATTCTTCTTGGTGGATAAGCTCTTCCCTTATGTTGTGGAGAGATTGGCCTTGAAGGAGATTGAAAAATGAAAGCTTTTTTGGAATATGAAAGTGGTAGATCTTAGCCTTAGGATTTATAAGATGATTTTTCTCTTTTTCTTGTTTTTCTTTTCTCTTTTATCGCCTCTTTGTTATTTGTCAAACGTCCCTCAAATACTCCTTAAATAGATCTTGAAAACTTGATCATTGGATGAGAAGCATAGAAGTTATGTCAGTTGTAATGTTCGAATTTTTGACCATTGGGCATTGATAAGCGATATGGCAGGCGCTTGGGCTAAGCAGTTGTGCAACAGGCAATATGGAAGGCAGCTAAGCCATGCGGCTGCAGTTGATTTCTAGCTTTTCTTCCAAATACACTTTACTGTCTCCTGTCAAGCGGCATGGCAGGAGGTTGCCATACCTGCTGTGCTCCCAGGCAATATAAATAGGCAGCTAGGGACATGCCAAGTGGTTTGCTTTCTAGGCTTTGGTCTTAAGTCATCCATCTGTCCATTCACAGGAGGTATGGCAGGCGGCTGCACCAAGCAGCTACCATCCTCTATTTGAGTTTTTGCATTTTGCCACTTTTTGAAACTTTGGCATTTTTCATTACAAATTGAAATACATTTGTCCACATATAGTATACATGATTTTTGAAGCATGGATAGGATATTTGATTCATATTTTGTAAACAATAAATGTATTAAGCGTATTGTCATTCATTTGTTCATAAAGCCATGATTTCTTTTGAAGCTCACGTATATACTATGTAAAGATAAAATATACTAAAATAATTATTCAAATATGAATATCTAAAATGAATTTTCATATATTGTAGATCATGGATAGCCAAAATGAATTTGTGCTTTGAGAAAGATAAGTACATTTAAGCATGTTGTTATTTTTACATCTACTAATGATGGTTTCATGTTTCTCTATTAATGAAGACATACCTGATTAATCATACATATGTTTCCTTGAAGTGCATTAATCATTCTATAATTATCCATTCATGATATACATATGTTATGAAGCATGGATATTTGATTTAATCTATATGGTTTATATAAACTCATCCAATTACGATTTCTTTCTTTCATAAGTTGATACTTCCATGTAGAACATGTATATATTCATAAACGATCTAACACATGATTAATAAGGATGATTGCATAATGGATCATATGATTCATTTTCTTTGTTTATCAAGTAATCATAAATATACAAGAGTTTCTTGGAAGATAAATAGAAATGAATACATTGTAGATTATGACAATTTCACCTTATAGCAAAACATTTGAAATCATAACAAAGTATACGTGTATGTTTTCTTTTGGAAGTTAGAGGATACATTAGAATGCCTATACTCTCTTCTAAATCATTTATAATTGAATTTATATTGTTGAAAAATTAGTTTCAAAGTTTCAAAAATATGTTAAGTATGATCTTCAAAGCCTCCGAAGAAATTCTTCAAAGTTTCTAATATATGTTTAGTGGAGCTAATTAAATATTAGAATTTTAAAGGTTGAAAAACTAAATTGGGTGCGAGCTTCAGAATTTTAAAAACTAAATTGGCTGCAAGTTTTAGAGTTTCTATTCCTGAACAGAATTAAATGGGTGTTTTCAGAGTTTCTAAAACTTCATTAAGTACAAGCTTTATATTTTCTAAGGAATTACTTTAGGACTTCTGAGGATGTAGAAATGAGTTCTAAAATACTATAAAAGTTTTTGAAATACTTCAAAAATGTTCTAATAGCATACATGAGTAATTCAAATACAACTTTTTGGCAATATTTTAATTATCATTCATGATTAATGATGATTTACAGCTTAATTAGGTATGAGAATTAATAATTTTGAGTTGTTAGGGTTTCTACCCAAGTATGAATAGTGATTTTGGGGGTTTTGATATGAGAATCACTGAGAAAACAGCTTCATGGATTAATTATGATGATTTGGGTGTGAAAAATCTTGATTTATACCAATCTAGGGTTTTGGTAAATAATGAGATTTGGGAAATTTCATAATGATGTGAAATTATCGTGGGGAAAATGTTTAATGCATTGATTATAATGTTTTAAAGTTTGTTTTGGGATGATTTGGAGATGTAAAACCTATTTTAAGTCATGACCAAAGTAGAGTTGAAAAAGGACTTTTATGTATAACATGTTTAAACAGTTAATTGAATGAGTGCATGGCTTAACTAACATTCTTTATAGTTAATTACATGAGAATTGGATTATTTGTTGGAGATACATGATTGGAAAAAGATTTTCCTTAAGACCCTTTTGTAGAGATTCCACTAATAGGTAAAGAAGTGATTTATCGTTAAAATGTGTTTGAATATGACATTTATTGTTAAAATGTGCTTGAATATGATATGGATCAAGTTAAGAGCACATTGCCTGTTATATTTATAGTTAAGCTATGCCTAGTAAATGTACCACTAATTGTTAAAGAAATGATTTATTGTTAAAATGTGTTTGAATATGACATTTATTTTTAAAATGTGTTTGAATATGACTTGGATCAAGTTAAGAGCACATTGCCTATTATATTTATAGTTAAGCTATGCCTGGTAAATGTATGATTGAATCATTTTAAGAAAGATGATAATAAATGTATGATTGAATCATTTTAAGAAAAATGATAATAAACATAAGATTGAATCATTTTAAGAAAGATGATAATTATGTCTGTAGAATTTATGAGAAAATGATTGTAACACCTAGAGGTGTTAATTTTGATCAACAAATGCTTGAATTCTTTTAGTACATTGGATCTCCAATGTAATGGAAAAAGGAAAAGACTTGAGCCAAGGAAAAGTTTTTGATTGTGATTTTACTGATGGATTGAGATGGGAAGAAGTTGTTTGAAATAAAACAACATAGTGATTTGATTGTAGTTATTTGGAGCATAATTTTCATGTATTAATGTTAATATTTTGTGGAATTATGATGATTAAAAGTATATGAAAAAGTAAAGTGGAAAAATAAGTGAACAAGGGAGAAAAATCAATGCAAAAAAAGGGGAGTAATATTGATTTTGCGGCCTAGAAATTGGCGCCAGGGCATTGGATCCTGCAAAGGAAGAGAGGTAGCAGCTTTAACACTGTAACACTGAATGGTAATAAGGTAGAGGGCATGCAGGCAAAAATATCCATGACACAGCGTAAAATGCGCGCTATAAATGGGCGTCTGATTCTTTTTTCTTGGTTGTCCCATTTTCTTCCTCTGTTCCATTTCTTTCTTCTCCCCTATGCCTCCCCTTCTTCCCTAACCTTGGATACTTTAAAAACCTTGAGATCTTGTGGGAAATCCACCATGTGTAAGCATGAAATGAATCAAGCATGCTTTGAAGATGGGTTTCATCGATTGGAACGAGGAACAAAGGGAGAAATCATTGAAGGATGCAACCCATGGTGGGTTTTTGACAAGTTGAGGCGGTTTCTTCGTCAATAGACCAAGCTCTACTCGAAATTGATGGTAACAAGCTTTCCCCTATTTGATTTTATGAATTTTAATTTCTAGGGTTTTGGAATTTTGGAATTTTTGGCGAAAAATGATGGATTTGACATAAAAATCATGGGTAAACTGATTTCATGGGTTGATTATTATGATTTGGGCATGACAGATCATAAATTTGGATTACTAGGGTTTATACCTAATTTGTGAATAGTAAAATGGTGAGAATTTTGTGGAGTTTGGGTTATGGATTTTGAGTTTTATGTTGAATTTGATGAGGAAATTGATTAATATATGATTTACAGCATGGTTAGCATGATTTAGACTTGATTAATCCTGATTATGCATTAACTGCAGCAATGAACAGTAACCCTAGGGGCAAAATTGGTATTGAATAATGAAATTGATAAGAGAATGTGGTTAATAACTAGATTCCAATGTTTGTGGCAAGAGTTGGAGTGGATTTCCTAATGTTAATAGTTAATTGTTGTAATGCCCCACCCTCCCGGGGTTGTTACTCCATTTTACACTGCAAATCTACTATGATCATACCATGACTTTCTCACTTTCAAGGTGGAGTTGTTCTAATACCATTTTATAGTTTATCTAATTTTGTAGATAATTATACAGAGTCTCCCTTGAAACACCACCCCAAGGCTAATGCAGGATGCCACCATCTTATATTTCAGAGAAGAATCTTACCAAAAATCTGGCAGAGTCTCCCCTAAAATATAAGGCATTTCTCCTTTATAAACATTCATCATATATTAGAATACGTTTTCTCCATTATAATTCATAAAAGTAAGAAATTACATACTCCAATATTACTCTATTCATCCACACCACACCCATATCACTCCATAGGTTCCTCTTAGAATCGTGGCTCTATCATGATGGCAACAAATATATTTTTTCACTCCTCCATTATACAATATCTATCCACATCTATCCACATACATGAATATACAATGACATGCCCATAATTTAAAATTATAAAAAATTTCCAATCATGGATATACAAATACAGTAGTGTAAAAAATCTTAAAGAACAATACAACATTAGATCACGTTATACATATCCATCATGAGAGATTCCAATCCCAATACATTATGAAAATACAAATACAACTTCCTTTTCTTTCTCCCTGACATAGACTTCTATGGCTTGGCCTATAAACTAAAAAATAAAACAACAATGAGTCTAAACAGACTCCATAAGTAGACTCTGCGGCAATCAATAGTTCAATCGAATAAACAAAATCCAATCCATCCGAATAAATAGGGATCCATAAGGCATCCAACAAACCTATCCAAATAGATACATTTCCAAACTCTACCCAACATCTCGACATGCCATAGTATGATCTTATCATATAGCAGAAGAATACAATATCATTTTCACATTCCAAAGCAAATTACACATTTTTGGATGATCACTTATTCCAAATCACACCTATACACACATGCATATACCACAATTTACATTCATGGGATGACTATGATCCCTTAATTCAGATATCCATACACTAGAATAACACTAGCAAGTATCAACAGGGCCCATCAAGCCATACATCAACAGAAGATAATACTAATTTATAGTATATAACAATTGAATATATGTTTGCATCACATAGCATCCTTATTCCAAACTATACATCTTTGGATCCTCATTAATCCCAATACTCACACACACACATTGCAGACAACAAACACTCGGATACTCACAATCCCATACAATTCACATATACAAGCATTAATTCATACATCCACATATAAGCATCTCATTGGATCAATCATGGGATAATCATTATCCCCATCCAGTCACACAATCAACAGGCACAACCTACTGACCTCAAGATGAGTCCACTTACAGTCCTCATATCTTTTATTTTGGCTTCTCTTCTATAGTTGGATAACCTAAACATATATCATGTATCGCATACATTATTTACATATACATCCATAAGCCATGGTAACTCTAAATAAATCAATTTAGAT
>JAYJMB010032302.1:0-35650 GCA_036873735.1 Pouteria campechiana
ATTTCATACTTCATCATCCATAAATTACAAATGTGCTATCACAACACTGTCATTTTCCTCTTATCTCAATAGCATTCATGCCATATCTTTCAGATGCATATTCATATCAATTCACAACTATTATTTATATATCCTTCATTTCACGCCTTCTTATTATCCTTAAACTATTACTCTTCCATATTACTATGGCATGTCACTTTCTGTTACTTCCTTATACTCTATCCATCACTTCCTTATACCCTATTGCCATCATGATTTTAAATTTTGGTGCTCCCACACAAATGAGCCGGACTTATCACATAGATAAGTCCTAGGCTCCAATACCATTCTATCATTACCTGCCTTCCGAGGCGTGACTTATCATTTTGCATTGTTTTTCACCTTGACTTGCCCACTTTTAGGGTGGGGTGCTCAAGTTTCATTTTTTTTGGAACTTGACTATTTTCTTCAACAAAAGGACAGAGTATCCCCTAAATTATTATAGTTTAACCTGTATAATTATTTATCAAATATAATAAAATAATAATATAAATTCTAAACTAATACATCCACTCGCCCATAGCCCAAGATCTGGGTAGAATCATGATGGCAATTTATATCTTTAAAATCCATGAACAAACTGATGATTAAATCATTAAGATATGCCACTACTAACAATATATTAATTTAATTTCTTCAATATTAAATACACCTTAATTAAAATCTATTAAGTACAATTATACATTAATTGAAATCATTAAATACAATTATACACATACAATGGGATTCTAATCCCAACATTCAATCACACCACAAGAATATATCTTCTCGTCCTCCTTACCAATCCTAATCCACAATGGGATTCTAATCCCAACATTCAGTCACACCACAAGGATATATCTTCTTGTCCTCCTTACCAATCCTAATCTATAATGGGGATTCTTCACTTGGCCTATCAGCTAAAATTATAAACAAGAAGGTGTGAGTCTAGGCAACTCAGTAAGTAGACAAATGTAATAAATAATAATTAATCCATAATTAGAATATTTCATATCAAATTATCAATATTCATCCTTATAAATAATCACAAATGGATATATGTTCATTAATATTACCAAATAAAGAACTTCTATGTTATTTCCATCCAATCCATCAAGCTCATGTTGAACCAATCTTCAAATTAAACATACAACAAAGGGATCTTATCTATCCCTCACATTAACCATACACACTAAACCAAGCATAACTTTTAATCAAACATGGGATATGCACCATCCCCAACCAAAACATATATGCCTTAATTCATACAAATGGGTTAATCCTTATGCATTTAACAAACATACCCGACTTTTAAACAAATTGGATATACATTATCGCTAGCCATCCGATTAAAATAAATGCCTACTTACCTCAGGTTCTTAGCTCCCAACCATTCCTCCAACTCTATGCCTTTTCATTTTTCTCAGATCATTCTGTATAAGGTAATAATCTCAATCATTTACAATCGCAACTCTTAATTCATTTCCTACTAATGTATTTCAAATATACACAAAACCCTCTTTAACTCTTAATCAGATTATAATAAAAAATTCAATTACACTAGTCAAATTACTCCATACAAGTTCTAAAATATCATAATTTTGATATTAATCAATTTTACCATGTTATTTTCACATAATTCATAAAATTTCCTAATTTTTACTATTCATTAAAACCCTATCTTGGCAAAATCATCAGTTTTTATGCCCAAATCAGTTCTAACATATCATTAAGCATAGTTAAATTGTTTTTCCCATGATTTATACAACATACATCATGAAATTTCTCCCAAAATTACTATTCACAAAATTTATAAAACCCTAGCTAAGCAAAAACAGAAATTCGAATAGGAAAAATCATCTTATCGGAGATTCCAAGCATAGCTTCCATCCATAAATAAGAATCCGAGCCCAACACTCCCACTAGCTCACTTCACTTAGAAGAAATCGATGTTACCTCCATTTCCCACCATTCAAAATCCTAAAACTCAGGCTTAAGGACGTGCTTTCATGATTTTTCACTTAAACAAGAGATTTCCCAAGATAAAAGGGCATGAGTTTCGAATTTGAGGAAGAAAGAAAATAGAACAGAATAAGAAAATAGGATGGCCCAAGGCTTTAAAACATTGCATTTTTTGGTGGTCCTGTGTGCCAGCGAACCCTTGTCGCGGTTGAGAAAAGCCTTGCTGTGGCAAGGTCTTGCTGGATGATCAAAATGTGCAATTTTTGGAGCCTTGCTATGGTAGAAAATGACCTTGCTACAGTAAAAAAATTGCCTTACCAAGGCAAGGAAAAGTCTTGCCATGACAAGGTCTTACTGGATGCCAAAAAATATGTTTTCTGGAGGCTTTCCATGGCAAGCTTTTTTTGTCTGACATAGTAATAGTATTTTGAATATAAATTTTGCATAAGATGTCTAAATGATCTAATTTTTGAGCCATTGAAAAGCTAACTTCAAGGGATACAACTATTATGTAAAATGTTTTTTTCCAAATCATCTCCTAAATATATCAAAAATTTCAATAACATTGACCTATCTCATTCATTTTGTTATTTTTCTATCATTTGGAACAACTTTGGTATATTAGTCATAACTTCCTCATATGACATTAGAATGGACTGATTTTTTTTCATTAAACATATAATTTCATGATCTACAATGTTGAACACTTTTTCAAAATAGTCTATTATCCACGTCAAAAATCAATCACAATGACCTATTTTTCAAATTCAACATTTTTATAATACACATTGTGCCCCTTTAGTTTTCTTCTAAAATTTTAACTTTTCTCTCATCTATCATCACTAAACTTTTAATCATTTCATTTTTCATTAATTTCATGCATAATCATCCTCAAATACTCATTTAAAAAATTAATTCTCACCCCAAATCCAAATAATAACTTGCCCATTGCAATAAGTTATTCAATTTCCGAATTTGTATTTAAACAAAATCATCAATAGCCCCATTTCCCATAAATAATTTAAACATCATAACTATCACCTTCAACATATCATATATATTAAATGGGACATGTTCATACTATTTTGCACCTCATTTGAGGTCAATTGCCAAAAATCACTTATTCAATTCTTTTTGACCGAATTTTCTACTATAAGTAACTCCATATGCCATTTTCATTCCAAGTTACATCCAATACTCAAACTGATGCTTCACACATATTACAATATATATGATGACTAGTTTAGATCCTTTGTAAAGCTCAAATACATGCTTTTGCTCAAATTCACCTATCGAGTTCTTTTCACATAACCTTTACCTTAATGGTTCAAAATTCCAAAATTATCTCAAACATTTGATTCAATATTTCATATACATCAAATTATACATAAAAATTATGCTACATTGGTTATTCAAGTCATATACATGATTTTACTCAAAATCATCACTTAAGTTCTTTTTCACTCAAAACTACAAATAAAGTCATTCTCTTTGTTAAATTCAGTTTTCCATAATAAATTTCTTTATAAAACCCCATGTATTACCTCCATTACTCATTTTACTAAAATGAAAAAAATTATCTCAAATTTGAACACCATAGGTGTTATAGTCTTGAATAATTAAATCAAATTAGATCTCATAATATGTTGATTTTGCGGCTTCTGTCTCCTTAAACCAAAAATAAAAGTTTAGCCATGTAGGGCCATGAAATCGCAAAGAAAATAAAATAAAATATAGAAGAGAGAAAATTCTTTGTTGAAAGCTGCCAAGAAGTCTTCTCCAAACCCTAACAAAAGAACCCTGAAGTGCTAGGAAGAAAAACTGCCTAAAACTTCCCAAAATAGCTTAAAAATAGGAAATTTACATAATTGAAATGCAATTCAAAATATGGTGGACATATGCTGGTGCTGCCAGGTCCAAATGGGGGTTATTGGCACCACTTTGCTAGACAATCAGGGTAGGTTGAGTGAACACGGGCATTGACAACTTCGGTTTGCTGTCCATCAGACATGTGTTCACTTTTTTGACATAACTTCCTCATTTAAACTCAAAATCTCATTATTCATCTTGAATTGGTAGATAACTTCTAGATATACAACTTTGATGTTGATAACATTTTCCAAATCAAAATATGGGAAAATTGGTACACAAGAGATACCATGTGTAATCTTCAGCTCCTTTTTGACATGTTTTGATACTTTCTCCGCTTAGTTTCCTTGATGTAGTCTTTATCTCTCAAAAATCCAAAGACAAAAGTTGTAGAAATTTCTTTTTGTTTCCAAAACATCTTGAACCATCTCAATCGAAGGTGGGTTGAGAGATTTATACCAAAATATGGAGTGATACTAAAATTGTCAAAAATCTTTCAATTGACTTCTTTTTACACTTAACCACTTCAACTGTCTCCTAAATCAAAATATAAGAATAACGAGTGCATATAGGAGTCAAATAAGTGTAAAAGATTAAGTATTAAAGAAATAAAATATGACATTTTTTATCCTTATCAAATTCCCCCACACTTAACTTTTGCTCATCCTCGGGCAAAACTCAAATTCACTCTCCCACAAAAGAACATCAAGGTTGCAATTATCATAAACAAAGAATAACAAAAAATCTTCAAAAATCATAATATATTATGAATAAGTCATTCTTACACAACCTACAATCATTTAGTAAGAAGTCTCTCTTGAAGATGGATTAAACCAAATAAGTAAGAACCCTCATGGAGATAAACACTCTACTGTCATGTGTTTGAAGATTATATGTTTCATTCAAATTCATTCCAATGAAAATGATCTACCATAAGCTTGCATATCTTCTCATTCTCCATCAAAGGGATCACGTGCATATCATGAATCATAAGGAATTTTCATACGTTGTAACGGGGTTTAGGGTAAAGGTGAGAGATATTTGGAGATGTAGCTCAAAAGCCACTAAAACTAGTGAATTATAAATAAATCAACTCATTCTCAAATATATAAGACATGTAAAATCACTTGTTTTCTTTAGCATTTTTCACCTTTGATTACATGATTTAAAAATATACCCCTTGGAATTTTGGTATTTTCTTTTTCTTTTCTCTTTTTCTTTCACTTTGACATTTTGGTCTTTTTTCAAAATTGACACTTTGCTTGGTCAGTTTGACTTCATCTTTAACTCTGCATTTGTTGTCTCTTGCTTCTACAATTTGAATTTGCCTTTTTGTCACAAATGAATGTTGTATATGAGGAGTTCATCTGACTCGTCCATGTAGAAAGTTGGAGAATGATTTGTTCGAATCCAGCTAAGGCAAGCTTTATTTGAGACTGACTTTGTCTGAGCAAGATTTCTACAGCAATTGAAGCTTTGTTTGTAGTGCCCTTTGATATCTCTAGTACAAGATATATTCTCAATTGAAGTATGTTTTGATTGCAAGGACTAGATGATCGAATCACATTAGAACACTTATAAAAACTTGGATGATATGGCTTCAAATATGCTTTGTGGCTCTTTTCAAAGGTTCCGTATCATTCTTTTTTTGAGTATTTAAATCTTCTTCCAGTTTAGTGGACCTCCTTGCTAATGGAATCCTTGTATACGTTGTCCACTACATTTTAGTTGTTTCCCTGTATATCATTTATACTTATTTTTACAATTTTAGGAATACAACTGTGAGTACCTTAATTGTTCACTCATATGTTGTTGCTTATTATCAAAACTTGGTTGTTTGCCACATACACCATTTTGGTTCTATAACACCTCGTGGTGTTAATTTTTGGATAATTGCATATTTGACTAGATTAAGGTTGAGATAAGATGTTAAAATGAAGATAAATTTTTTGCATTTCAAAATAGTGAGAAGTTGTGATGATAAACAAGGGTTTTGTGAAGTTGAAAACTGAATTGTATAAATGGAATGGACTCACTAATAGTTTCTTGGGTGAAATGAACTCAAGTAGTCATTTTGAGTAAAGTCATATATATGAATTGAGTGATTAGTGAAGCATAATTAATATGTGTAATGTGATATGTATAAGAGATTGAATTAAAATTTTGAGATAATATTTCAATTTTGAACTATTGAGTTGAATATTGAATAAAAAGAACTCAATAGATGATTTCCACTAAATCACTGAAATTTGGAGGTATGAATGGCTTTATATGATGCTTAAGGTATATGAAATCCACTCAAATGGATATTGGTAGAGTTGGTCCATGAATTTTGTTAATTTCAACATTTTGAACTATAGAAACGCAATAAGAAGAAAAAGGACTCAAGTGGTGAATTTGAGCAAAAGCTTGTTTAAGATCTATGTGAATGATCTAACATGTTCATTATGTGTATTATAATATGTGTGAAATATTTATTTGAGCATTGGATGCAATTAGAATAAGAATGACTTATAGAGTTATTTGTGGTAGATAAAAAGAACTAAATAGGTGATTTTTGACAATTGACCTCAAGTGAGGTACAAAATAGCATGAACATATTTTGTTTCATGTATGTAATGTGTGGAGAATTTTTTTTAAGAATTGGATGCATTTTAGAATGAAATTGGAATGTGGAGTCATTTATTGCAAAAAATTCAAAGAGAATTCGGTTAAAAACAACTGAATATGTGATTTTTGACAATTAACCTTAAATAATGTAGTGAATGGTACAAACATAATTCATTTCATGTATGTGGTGCGTGGAAAGTGATTATTGGGAGATTTGAAATATTTTATGTAAAAAGGGGATTATGGTGATCTTTTATAAGTATAAATGTTGAATTTCAAAAAGGGTTTATTATGATTGAATTTGGACATAGATAATCAACTAATTTGAAAAAATATTCAACATAAATGTTGTAGGTCATGAAATTATCTGTCCAATGGAAGAAAAATCACTGAATTCTAATATACTATGAGGAGGTTATGACTAATATACTGAAGTTGTTCCAAATGATAGAAAAATAATAAGATGAATGAGATGGGTCAACTTTATGGAACATTTTGACATATTTTTGGGCTAATTTAGAAATAGTTATTAACATAAAAGTAGTATACCTTCAAGTCATTTGGACATCATGTGTAAAATTTATGATAAAAATACCAACAATGAGTTAGATAGAAGGAGCTTGTCGCGGCAAGCCTCTAGAAAATGGACTTTTGGGCATTGCTTGCCATGGCAAGCTAATTTTTTTGCCTCAGCAAGGTGGTTTTCTTCCATGGCAAGGCCCCAGAAAATGACTATTTTGGCCATCTAGCAGACCTTACCGCCTCAAGGCTTTTCTCTGCCGGAGTAAGAGTCCACTAATACACCGGAGCACCAAATAAATATGACTTTTTAAGCCTAAATCCCATTCCATTTTTTCATTTTTTATTCTGTTGTGCCTCTCCCATGCCTTAGCTTCGCCCTAACCATGTTTTACCCATTTCCTTACTATTTAGATTGGAATTTTCCATGATTAAGTGAAGAACTCCTTGATCTTATGCTTAAACCTGAGTTTCAACCTTTTGAACAGGGAAAGGAGGAAGAAGAGTTGATTTTCTTCAAATGGAAGATGCCAATGAGAGCATGGAGTTTGGATCTTCATCTGTGGATGTCAGCTATACTTAATTAACAATGTAAGTTTGTTTTCCCCATCCGAATTTGGATTCTAGCTGAACTAGGATTTCGTAAATTTCTAA
Source organism: Pouteria campechiana (assembly GCA_036873735.1). Classification (NCBI taxonomy): domain Eukaryota; kingdom Viridiplantae; phylum Streptophyta; class Magnoliopsida; order Ericales; family Sapotaceae; genus Pouteria; species Pouteria campechiana. Next base: position 7,633 of record JAYJMB010032302.1, read on the forward strand.
AAATTTGAGAAAAATGATGAAATTGATGCTAAAATTATGGGGAACCTGATTTATACATGCTTAATGAGGTAATGGGAATGATTTAGCTATGAAAATCATGATTTTTGGCTTATTAGGGTTCTGTCAATAGTAACTTTTGGAGAATTTCATGAATTATATGAAATTAACATGGAAAAATTGATTAATATCAAAATATTGATGTTTTGAGGCTTTTTTGAGTCAATTTGAGCTAATGGAAACAAAATTTGTGTTATGCCCTAAGTCAGGGTTAAAGAAGATTTATGTATTTGGGGCATGTAAGCCACAAATTGATGGTATTAAACACTTAATTAGATTGTTACAAAAGTTAATTATCTGTCAGTTATATTGTATGATGATTATATATAATTAAAAGTAAGATTCCTTAACAAACTTTGTTGAATATGTTAAATTTGGACCATTCTTATATAATATGGATATGAATAGCCTACACAGCTTTGTTGTGGTAAGAAAAGTTAGAGTGTTTATGCTAAAAAATGATGATTATGAGATTATGCACTTGAGAAATATATAAGTTTAGCCATAAATTATATTCATTGGTTTGGAAGAAAATAGTTCGAGCTATGTTTGTAATAAATGAGATTTTACCCTATATAGGATGATCTGAGAAGGATAAAAAAGCATAGAGTTGGAGGAATGGTTGGAGCTAAGAATTTGAGGTAAGTAGGCATTTATTTCCATTGAATGATTAGGGATAATGTATATCCCATTTATTTAAAATTCAGATATGTATGTTTTGATTTGGGGATAGTGGATATCTCATATTTGTTTAAGTTGATATTGTTTGTTAGCGATATTAAGTATCCGTTAGATTAGAATATTTGATATTTTGGATTGATATGGATGTCTAATATGAGGGTGGGTAAAATCCCTTTGTTGTATGTTTAATTTGAAGATTGGTTCAATATGAGCTTATTTGATTGGATGAAAAAAACATGGAATTCTTTATTTGGTAATATTGATTATTTAATATGAAATATGATAATTGTGGATTAATTATTATTTAATACATTTGTCTACTTACTGAGTTGCCTGGACTCATGCCTTCTTGTTTAATTTTTTTAGTTGATAGGCCAGATGAAGATTCCTAACCAAGGTTTGGGATTAGTGAGCTAATATTGAAGACTATATTGTTATAATAGAATAATTTGTATTAGAAATATATATGTCATTGTATATTTGTATTTAAATATCTCAAGTGATGTATAATTATATTTAATTATCTATGATGTATGTTGTAATGGAGTGGTAGGTCATAATAGTAGAAAAATGTACATATTATGTATTTTAGAATAAGTTAGGTTATTGCCATCATGATTCTACCTAGACCTTGGGCTGTGGGTTAGTGGATGTATATGTTTAGAATTTATATTATTGCTTTATTATATTTGATAAATAATTATACAGGTTAAACCCTAATAAATTAGGAAAAACTTTATCCTTTTTCTGAAGAAAATAGTTGAGTTCCAAAATGAAACTCAAGCACCCCACTCTAAAAGTGGGAAATTCAAGGTGAAATACAGTGCAAAATAATTAGTCACGCCTCAGAAGGTAGAGCATGACAAGTTCAACATGCAAAATTGTTGAGCTAATGGGAAGCTATGGAACTAGATGAGTTATGAGACTTAGTAAATTTTGAGGTAAGTAGGCCCTCTTTCAAATATATTACTAGAAGGGGATAGTAATTATCCCATTGAGTGCATTTATGTGTTTACGAGCAGGATGTATGGATGGGGATTTCGGATATCCCATAAATCTTAGTTTTGTAATAAATGTGCACGATGTGTAGATGATGTGTGGATTATTGAGAATAATTTATGTCTCAAAATCTTGTTGCTATTATAATAGAGAAAATCTCATTTATGTGAGGATTGAATAAACACATTTATTAGTGAAATGGTAAGCATTCCATGGTATAAAAAAATGATATGGTATGTTGATGCTTGCAAGGCATAAATTGAGATGTGGTGCCTGAATGGCATAGATATGATAGTACAGATATGAAAGGCCCAAAGTAATGGCATGATTTGTTATATGGTGCCTAATTGGCGCATATATGATGTGCCCTGAGTGGCATAGGTATAATTAATATGTGTTGTACTAGAATGGCACTATTCTAATATAAATTGCTTGCATGGCTCATGATATATTAGATCATATAATTGTGAACATATTACTATTTTATTATTGTTTTCCATTATGCCTACTTATTGAGTTTGCTCAGATTCACCCTAGTTTATTAAAATTTTTAGTGGATAGGTGGAACAATGGAGCTCGAGTTTAGAGTTAAAAGGTCATTAATGTATTTTAAATGGTGATGTATTGTATATTCATGATATTTAATATATGATGTAACATTTATGTACAAAGTTATTGTGTCAGCATGACATTGTGATGGATTGTAAACTTTGTATAGATCCAGTATGCCTTTTGCCATCACAATATGATTTAAGTGTTGGGCTGGGATGTGGGTGTGTGGTTTATAATTTATTGTAGTTATTTAATTATGAATTATACTTGTTAAACTAAAATTTTAAATAATTAATAAATGCACACACATGTTTAAACCCTTAAAATACAGGGTAGATTCTGCTAAAATTTTGGTGAACATTTTCCTTAGAAATAGAGAGTATTTCAATATTGCTTATTCTATCAAAGAGAATTCGTACAACCTTCCAATTTGGGCCCCATCTTGATGATGTTATAAAATCCTAATTAACCATTCATCTTATCATCATCTATTTAGCTAGGGCCTTAAAGATCATCTCAATCAAAAGCTTCCATTGATCATAAAATTATAATAAGTTTAAGAATCAATTTCAACTCATTAAAATTATTTAATCATTTAAAGGGGCCCACATAATTTTTATTAAACATTTAAACCTTCTAAAGTGTTCATCACATTTATAATATTGATTGTATAAGAGTTTATGATATTTCAATACTTAAGTGAATAGATTCAAGAGAATTTCAAATTTTAGACATATTTTTATACCTTTTTAAATAGTGTAGACCACATATGAAATGATTTTTAATATATTCATTAAATATGAATACTAAATATAATAGTTAGCATGAATTTTATAAAATCATCAAGATGGAGCCCAAATTGGAAGGTTGCACCAATTTACTTTGGTAGAGAATGCTCTAATGAAGTTGTTGAGGATAACCCCATAATCAGCTTGATTTTAATGATGAATGAGCCATAATAGCTAAAGTTTTGATGATGAGTAAATACATTAGTGAAAAAGAGGGTACTAAAAAAGTTCATTTTCAAGTGCTGTACAAGTCAAATGAAAAACTTAAAAGAAAAACATAATGGAACCAAAGTAGGAGTGGTATGGAACCCAAGATCACATTTTATCAACTCATACATATCACAAAATAAGTAACAAAGGAAGAATAAAAGTAAATGCAACATAAAAACCAAATTTGCAGTTCAAAGGATGGTAGAGAGGAAAGCCGTTCTTCTATAGAGGTCTTTGGAACAACTTGGAATCGAGTCCAAGTTGAAGTTTTTCTATAGATGGAGGAAAGATTGAACATATAGAGGTCTACAAAACTAATCATTAGTGGTAGTTGGAACTGTTAAAACCTATAAAGAAGAGAATTACATTTATAGAGGTGTGAAGAACTCTCTAGAAGAACCTCTCCTCTCTTAGCAATATATAGAGGATAGATATTATTTTTAAAAATCTAAATCATAGATATTAATTTAAATATATAGATATTTTGTATAATAATATACTATTTTAATTCATTTTTATATTTTATTAATAATCTTAAAATAATTTTTTTATTAGACCGAATCGGGCTAGATAGGAATAGTCAACTGACTGGTTCATGGTCAAAATAGTCTGACAGGCTAGTCCGGGCTGGTTTTGATAATGATGGTAGTTAGATATTCAAAAGGCTTAAACTTATGCATTTACAATAGTTAAAAGTTTCCTTCTAAAAGTTTCTACTCGAATTCATATTCACTCTACTTCAAGTTCAAAGCTACATCAATTTCAATACAAGGGAGTTCAAAACTTAGTGGTTTGTTGAGTATTCTTCGCTTGTATTTGTGTGCAATTTCCGCCTCCCATCGAGTACCCTAACACACGTTAGGTGAGGTCATATATGACCATCAATGGTTAAGATAAGATAAAAGCAGTGCATTGAGGGCAACACCCCTAATAGAGGGGTCCGGGACGACAAACTCATTTGGGGGTCCCAGGTGCAACACACCTTGGGCAGCTAGGTCTGGGGGACTATTGGTGTGACAGTATAACCTACAGTATTTTCAAATGTCTACATCCCATATGAAAACGTCACCCTTTCATGTGTGAATGTGGAAACAATCACTAGAGCCATCATCAATGTGAATGTGTAAGCACAATGTAAAAGAGGAAGCAACCATCATAGCCATTATCAGTGTAAATCCCCACTAGTCATAAGTAGTCACCCTGTATTCCTTGAATGGAAGAGAGTTTGGAAGACTATAAATATCCCCAATCAGTTGAAGCAAAGGGTAGAGAATTTTCTAAGTTATCTTCCCTTTTATCTTGTAATTCCTCATGAAACTGAAACTCTTGAGTAAAGCACCACGGCTAGGACATCTATCCTTGTATTTTTGTTGAAATAAAGTTGTACTGATTTTGTTTTCTTACATGGTTATAACACCTAAGGTGTTAATTTTTGAGTAATGATGTGTTGAAATTTTGAAAAATTTTGTTTGCTCCATTGAATTGTGAAATTGTGAATAAAATCATTATTCAATGAATTACTTGGACATGATTTGGATTTATATGAGAAAAAGTTTGTGTATTTTTATGATGTATAAAAAGAGAATTAAAAAGATCCTTTAATGTTAGCATTATATGGAAAAGGTTATGTTGTAATATATGTAAAAAATGAATAGAATAAGAACGAGAAAAATAAAGAAAAGTGGAAGAAATTTGGGTAACGGGGTTTGGTGTTGCGGCCCCAAAAATCAGCGCCACTTTGAAAATAAGCTAGGAGCCTGGGCAGCAGGATTTGGCACAGCTGCCCCAAAATCGGCGTCATGGCACCACTTCGAGATTTCATGGGCAGGATGTTCAGCACATTTTGGCACCGATGCCAGAATTTGAGGCCACGACACTGGTTGGCAGTATAAAAGGATTGGCTGACTTTTTCGGTCAAACCAATTCCATTTTCACCCTGGTCCATTCTGTTCTTTCTGCCCTCTTTTCTAGCCCTATTATGCTTGATTTGTTACCATTTTATCTAGGAAATTATCTTGTCTAGCTATCTAATCTAGTGATTTTTCATTTAAACCCAATTTTCATCCATTTGAATCATGGAAAATGGAAGCAAAAGGAAGAAAAATCTGATTTCCACCAAATGGAAGGAGCTACATGGAGCTTGGAGCTTTGTCCTTCATTTGGGGAGGATGGCTAAGCTTGAAAGCCAAGGTAAGCTCAATATCCCAACTGATGTTCATATTTTCAATTTTTTGGGTTTGGAATCCAACTTGTAAATAGTGGATTTTGGAGATTAAATTGATGTACATGGTTATAAATTCATGAGAGAATGATTTCATAGAAGGATTATAGTGATTTGGCATGAGAAACTATGAATTTTGCATGGTTAAGGTTTCATGAACAATGGAATTTGGGGGTTTCATGATTTATGTTGTATTAATCATGGGGAAAATGATTAATTACATGTTTGGGATGTTTTTGGGATATTTTGGAACTAAATTAAGCATTAGACAGATGTTTTACCTTAAGCTAGGGTTTTGGGAATAGTAAAATTTGAGAATTTTTTGAATTATGTGAAATTATCATGTGGTAAATGTTTAATCCATTGATTATAATGTTTCGAGGCTTATTTGGGATGATTTGGACATGCAAAACATGTTTTAAGCCATGACATATTGGAGTTAAAAAGGAATTTTTGTGTATGGGCTATTAAGCGACAAATTGATTGGATTAGATGTCTAATTAGATTTTTATTAAAGTTAATTGTATTCTAGTTATGTTATATGATGATTGCATATGGTTGAAAATGGGATTCCTTAAGAGCCCTTGTTTAGTATGTTGGCTTTTGACTATATGTTGATAAGTATGCAATTATGCATTTGGAAAGTATATGGGTTTAGCAATAAATCAATCATAGTATATAATTCATTGGGTTGAAAAAAATTAGTTTGACTTATGTTTATAAATGAATGGGATTATTGCTAGTATATAATTCATTGGGTTGAAAAGAATCAGTTTGACTTATGTTTATAAATGAATGGGATTATTCCTCTATAAAAGATCATCTGAGAAGGATGAAAAGTCATGGAACTTGAGGAGAGTATGGTGATTTGTATGTAGGTAAGTAGTCTCTTTCATGTTTCATATATGATTGGTTGGGTATAATTAATATCCCGTTTGTTTGTATCCGAGCTTGTATGTTTTGGATGGGGATAGTGAATATCCCATCTTTGTTTAAGTTGATATTATTTGATTTATTAGGGATAATGGGTATCCCTTGGATTAAAATACTTGGTGTTTTGTTTATGATACGAAGTATACTAGTAGGGGATAAAAGATATCCCATTTATTGTGATCAAGTATGGTTAGATCATGTGATATGTTCTTTATTATTGATATGTTTACATGAATCAAAGGATCATATGATATTGTTGTATAGTTGGATGACTATTTTTGATAGAGATTATTTTGTGTTGGTAAATACGAATGAAATCATTATGGTATATGAACCTATGGATGAATGGGGATGATGAATATCCCATTTTACAGAATGCTGTTCATTTTTGTGAGATAAAAGTGAATGCTTTGTATATTGAAACAGGAACTGTACATGTAACCGGAACTATACATGTTTTGGATATGATATGAACATGTATGTGCTTGATTATTGATTATTGATTTCTATTATTTATGCCTACTTACTGAGTTGCTCGGACTCACGCCTTCTTATTTAAATTTTTAGCTGATAGGTTAGGCAAGGGATTTATGAGAAAGATTCAAGATCTTTGGATGGTATAATTGAATATTGGGGTTGGAATCCCTTTGTATATTTGTATATTATTAATTTGTATAATTGTACTAATTATAATTGATGTATTTGAAATGTAATGGCATGCCATAATTGTGAAATTGTGTATGATATAGAAATGGAGTATGTTATTACCATCATGGGGCAACACAAGTTATGGGCTGTGGGTAGGTTGGGCTAGTTTAAGGATTTATGATTTAAATTATAATTGTTAAATCTTTTAGTTTTATTCATAATTGGAAATTGTGAGTACAGATATTGAAAATTTTATGATGATCATACCAGGTTTTGGATCGTAATAATTCAAGGTAGACTCTGTCAAAATTATGGCAGAATATTCCCTTAAAAATAAAAAAAATATAGAGAAAATATGAAAAGTATAGGTGTAATAGAATGAAATTTGAGCACCCCCACCCAAAAAGTAAGGAAATTATGGTGAAAATGGAGGGAAATGATCATGGTCACGCCTCGGAAGGCACGGTGTGATAATGGTATCAGAGAAGAGATTGTATTAATCATTTAATCACCTCACTTTCCTCCCACTCAGTTAACAAAATCCAAAAATTACGAATGGAGTCCATCTTTGTTGCAGTTTCATTGACACCAATAATGCGAATTTGTCCACTAGCATTCATAGAAGGTAAACTCGATAGTACAAACTAGATCCTTTGGAAGTTTAAAGTAAGTGCAATTCTCGACTCTTATGAGTTACTTGATACCATGTTGGTAGTTGATGCTGAACCAGTTGGCACTCTTGATACAACTGATCCAAAGATAATCATCCCACCAAAGTCAGCTATTATTCAGGAATGAAAGTGCCATAATGCTTTTGTCACAAGTGTATCTGAGTTAGTACTAACATTAATCTAGCATGCAACCAAGGCTTCTGATGCATGGACCAAATTGAAGAATCAGTATGAGATTCGTAATCAAACATGCATCTATAATTTAAAAAATTAGCTTGCTATAGAAAGGTTGATTGATGGAGAAGCAATAGAGAATTTCATGACTAGAATCAAAAACCTGTGTGATTAGATGGAAGTTAGTAGAATTGCCAAATGTAGTGAGGAGTTGGCACCCAAATGCATCAGGGTTCTCCCCCCAAAAATTGATGGTTTGGTAATTGCACTTAACACTCAAATTTGTTAAGCCTAGGTGTTTGGTTTTAATGATTAACAAAACTTGTTTAATGATTTAAATTAAGCTAATGACATATTGTTGAGATTTCTTAATTTAGAAGAAACTTTTAGAGGATGCAAAAATGTTCAAAGGGGCATTCAGAGGCCCTAAAGGATGCTTTAGAAGTTTGGAAGTGGCGTCTAGAAGTTTCAGTGAGAAGAAGAATTCAGAAGAAGCATTCTAGGCTTCAACGTAACTTCGGAAGATCCTTCAGATGGTGGACACAAGTTTGAAGATCTCAAAAGTTAAGAAGATGTTGAAGCCATTAGAAGGTTTGAAAGCTACATCTAAAAATTTTTGAACAACTTTAGAGGAAGATTTCCATGCTTCAAAGGTTAGAAGGAATAATCATATTTTATTCAGAAGCAAGGAAGCCTCATCAAAGTATGCTTTAGATGATGAACACAAGTTTCAGAAGGGAAAATGTAGCTGTTATATATGTCAGTTGTTGGTCCCATTTAAATGGTGGCTAGGGGGGGGAGGGGTTTGAGCCTTTAAAAATTTTGGCCAACTTAAAAATTAAAGTATTGAAAGGATGGAAAATAGATCACATAGTACAAGGCAATGGTATTTTTATAGTGGTTTAGCCCAACACAGTACCTACTCCACTATCAGAGTCAGCCTCACTTGCTACACTCAGGTTCCATTAATCAGCTGTTGTTTTTACAAGCTTACCAACAAACTTATACAATTATTGCTTTCCAAGCTAACTAATGAACTTATATACAATTAGCAAGCCACTTGCTTGCTATCCCAAATAATAAAGAATGTACAATAGATGCCTCTTACAAAGATAGATATGTAAAAAGATTTAAATCAATAATAATAAAAGATTCATAGTAAAGTTTGACTAATTTATACTCCAAAGAGTTATTGCAGAGGTTGAGCTTTGATTGGAGATGAGCGTTTTGCACAGAGGAGTTGAATGCTTCTTGAAAGAAAACTTTATGGAGAGTAAATGCTCTTATAAGCTCTTACAACAACTTCTATAACTTTTTCTAACTCTTAGAATGACCTCTCTTTACTCCTTTTAAGCTTGGATTCAAAATCTACTTAAAGGAGGAGATGACGCTCATTAAATATGAGCAAGTCATGAAGATTTTTCGACTGTTGCAATGTTTTCATAGCTTCACAACACCTAGAAAGAAGAAGAACTCTTCATCAGAAACTTGCTTTGTTGAAATCATTCATAATTTTAGATTGTATGAAATAAAAATTTTGGACATAGCTTGTGATCTTTGCGTCCAAGATGAACCGTCTTCATTTGTGTTTCTTTAATCTATTCGAGATAAGTTCTTCTGGATGTATAAAATAACTTTGGACAGAGAAATTTCTTAGCTTGGCTTTGTCTGAAATACTTCACTTCATCTGAAGTAAGTAGCTTCTGGATTGATTGGTATGACGTGGATTGCTTGGTTGCGTGAGAACTTCAGCTTCGTATTGAAATGGATGACAACATCCAAAATAATAATTCCAGAACATGTGAATCTTGTATTTGCATTTGATTGAAGCTTGGGATTGGTCCTATTTCAGACTAAGAGACATGATTAGACTAATTTTGAAATGGGTTAGGTTCATCCGAAACAACATTGAGCTTGTAGCGTCTTGGCTTCATACTTCTGCTTTGTTCGAACTTGGCTTTGCATCCGAACAAGATCTTCTCAGCGTCCAAACTCAGTTCCGTAATATCCGAACCTTTGCTTGTGTCCGAAACTCTGCTTCACTTTATTCAAACTATATTTCTTTCCTACTGAAGTATGTTTTTAAGCCTTGTTTGTGTCCAAACTTGGGCCTCTATTTGATTCACTTCAGTAAGGTCCAAAATGAATTTGAAATACATAAGTGATGACAAACTCGTTCTTAATTGTGGACTTTACCTTAGATGCTTGGATCATTTGTCTTTGGAGCATTTACATTTTCTTCCTTTGATTATTGGTGGATCTTGTCTCTGATATTATCTTTTATGCGCTATCCACTTAAGTGAAGTAATTTTCTTGATTATATAGCTTGTTACTGCACACTTAGGAAAATAATGGTCAGTAGCTTAACCATTCACTTATATGCTTTTACTCATCATTAAAACTTAGTTGGTTAATTATATCATCATCAAAATCAAACTAAGTAAAGGAGATTTGGTTCAACATCAATCGCCAGAAGAAACTTCAGAACTTGAAAGACAAAATTCATGGTCTAAAGTGCATTGCAGGAATGAAGTTGAAACCAAGTTGAAGTTCAAAAGATCTGAAAGAGAGCTTCAGAAGCATTCAAATTTAATATGACATCAGTAACTGACAAGGCACCTGACCTTTAGAAGTTCTAAAGCACACTTACAAGACAGATTATTTTGAGTGTATAAAACATAATATAAAACAGTCAAAAAATTATTAGAAGTAATTATTAATGGCTAAATACTATTCCAAGAGTATAAATAGAAGTTTCAATGATAAAGAAAGAGAGAAACTTGAGTTGATTAAACAAAAATCAATCATAGAAACTCAAGTCTCCAAAGTGTAATCGCTCCAACAAGCTACAAAGATCAAAGAACTTCAAAGATGCGTCTTTTAAATCTCAGATGAGAATAAAGCATTATAAAGGTTTACTATTATATCATTCTTATTTGATCTTAGCTGTGTACATTCTCGCCTAGAGAGAGGTATTTACTTATACACTTATATTTGTTATGTTAATTTATTAGTAAGCTCAGAAAACCAAAGTATATGAGTTAGTTGGTGAGATCAAAGGAAAATAATAATGCCTCGCACCCCCACCCTATGCGTTTTGGCTATCCGATAGATTGTTATCTATTGGAGTCTATGTGGGATGCTATCATTCCCTTTCTTCTCACTATTTTTTTTATTTTTAAGGGAAATATTCTGCCAAAAGTTTAGCAGAGTCTACCCTAAATTTTATGTATTTAAACCTGTACAATTTTCCAATCATCATTAAAACTTGAAATTTTGATAATTATAAATAAAACCATAAATGACTCAACTAGCGCAACTTACCCACTACCTAGAACCTACATCACCCCATGATGGCAATAAACATATTTAATCCATCTCCATATTATACACATTTTTAGCTATTATGACATGCTAATACATTTCTCTTTTATATAGCAAAAAAATTCCAATTTCTACAAACATAATAAAAACCACAAACTCAATTAACATCTTTCATAGCTCCCTTGCTTGACCTATCCACTAAAAATTTAAATAAGAAGGCATGAGTCCAGGCAACTCAGTAAGTAAGCAAGTAATAGAAAATAATAATCAATAATCAACAACATAACAGGTTCTATTCAAGACATTCATAACCATGCTCAACAGTCCAAAACACAACCATACCATATCCATTCTCACATTCAAATCGAGAACATAGTATGTTTACCTCCAAAACATGTATAATCATGCCCAACACTTTTCATTCTATTTAACACCTCTTGACGTCAACACATATATAACATTAGTCACAGTTGTATAATATAAAACATCCCTTCCTAAACAAAAATTAAGGGATACTTTCTATCCCCTTCAAATCAGGCATTCATATGAAACTTTATTCATATAGTATGGGATAATCTCTATCATCAACAATCACATAACCATACCATAAATAAAACACCAAGTATTTCAATCCAAGGGATACCCATTATCCCTAATAACCCAAATAATATCAACCGTAAACAAATATGGGATATTCCCTATCCCCAACCAAAACATACTAGCCTGAATACAAACAAATGGGATATTCCTCATTCCCATTCATGTATTCATTTAATCAGGAAAGGGGTGCCTACTTACCTTAATGTAGAATCATAGCATCACCCTTCAATAGTTCTTTAAATTCCTTGATTCCAAATCCAAGCTCAATTGGCCCTAGATATATCATATGTATTACAAATTCAATCTCACATTATTTCTTATTAAAATAGTCCATCAAATACATAGCATGCATCACTTTATTCCAATGTTCAAATCCCACTCATACTTAGTTACATACATTAACAATCAATAATGAATCAATTGTAAGAATAATGAGTTAACTTCTTTAATAGGCTAATTAGCCTCTAAACATCATTAATTTGTTGTAGCCATGCTTAATACACAACATTCACCTTGTATACAAATATCTGTAAAATCATTCAATTATGCCTTTAATTCAACTAATTCATGGCTTACATAGCCCATACACAAAACCTCAATTAGGTCATGGCCCTAAGTTAAATTTTTCACTACCCCAAATAACCCATAAGTCCCAAATAGTTTAATTCATGTATTACTCATTTTCCCCCATGATTATTACACATAAGCTAGGAAATTGGGGCAAAATCACTATTCTTAAATTAGGCAAAACCCTAACAAAGCATGAATCACTAGTTCTCATGTTTAATTAAGTTCCAAACTACTATAATTAACTCATTAATCATTTTCTCCCATGCATCCCTCAACAATTTCAACTCAATTCTACCCTCACATCACTGTTTACTTCAAACCCTATCGGAGCAAAATCATAGTTTTCATGCCTAATTCCATTCCAAAATATCATTATGCATGGATTAATCATTTCCTTCATGGTTTTAATAACAAAATCCATCATCTTCCTCAAAATGTTATCGTACATAAAACCCTAATCATGCCAAACCATCAACTCGAATGAGAAAATGAAGCTTACCTTACTATTCATGTGTGGTTTCCTCCCTAGCACATGAATCCGGCTTCAAATCCCCCAAACCCTCCATGGGTTGCAGCAACACAACCTTTTCATCCTCTTTCCACCATCCAATCTTTAAAAACACAAGGTAAAAGGGATACTTGAGTGATTACCCATCTAAATCCCTTTGATTTCTAGCAAAATAAGCAAGAAATTTAGCAAAATGGGGCTAGGGCAAGGCTACGACGTTGGGGAAGAAGAACAGGACAAAAATGGGGTAAAATGGGATAGAAATCAACTTAAAGTTTATTTTTTTTGGTGCTCTAGTGCTTCACAAAGTCTATGCCATAACATGGAATTTCTATGCTGCAGCTCAAACTCACTGGATGCCTAAATTTTGCATTGCTGAAACTATGCCAAGACATGAAATTTCTTTGCTAATATAGTGTTAGTAATTTGAGTCTAATTTTTAAATATTATGTCCAATTCACTTATTTTTTGAGGAGTTTGAAAGATAATTCAAAGGGATACAACTTTTATTTTAAAAAGTTTTCCAAATAAGTCTTCATATATGTTAAAAATTTATATAAAGTGACATAATTTGGTAATTTTGGTACTTTTTTACCCATGTGGAGTAGTTTTGGTGTAGTGATCATAACTTTCTCATATGATATACAAATTATATGATTCTTAATTCGTTAGAAATAAACTTTCAGGTTCTACAACTTCTGTGTTGAATATGTTTTCTAATTCATCCAAATTATATGTCAAAAATTGAATACAAATGATGTCATTTTCATTTTCACTTCCATTTTCATTTTCAACTTCCTATAAATATATTCTTGTGCTTAATACACAATTTCACTTCATATACCACTCATGTATTTAATACTTCCTTAATTAGATATATGCATATAATAAATATCAAAATCACTTTTAATATATAATAATCATTCATCATATAGTAAGGATCAAACCAATTGATAATTCCTATTTCAATAACTTTACTCATCACAACTTTTCTCACAAACAACTTTTCATTAGACTTCTAATCATAACTTTTTCCCACATAGTTATGGTATTAAAACATACAATTAATTTCTTAAATGAAACAAAATAATTCTAGTAGATGGCCACATACTCAAGCATTTACCATAAATCACTGCACACTTAATACAATTAGTGCATGTTGTCCCAAATTAGTCATAATTTTTTTTTGAAAATTTCCTCGCTTTTTAACACCTTAGATGTTACAAAAACCAACATTATATGAGTTTTTGGTTAGCTCACACAAAACCAGGTTGTATGAGTTTTTGGTGATCTCTAGAAACCTAGGGAGGTCTCTAGAAACCTAGGGAGGTGTGATTCCACATGGTTTAGTGGAACCCAAGGTTGGGAATACCTTGGAGAGTGGAATAGGTGCCAAGGGGGGCCCTAACCACTATAATTCTTGTATTCATATTATTGTGTGTGCTTCCACTACCATCTATTTTCTACACTTGCACATCCCATCTATTTTCCCAATTTCACTTGGATTCCAGTTTGGCCATACACCTTACATTTGGGACATAATAAGTGGTGTTAGAGTAGGGCACTAAAATTGGGATTAATTATTTTATCTCTACCTTAATGTGATCTTATTGAATCAAACCTTCTAACCTAGTATGATTCAAATGATAATTTAGGTAAATAGCCAAGTAACAGCCAAGTTTTGATGATGAATAAAAACATGTGAGTGAATGGTTAAGGTACTGACTATTGTTCCCAATTGTACAGTAAGTTTATCAAGGAAATGACTCAAGTCTAGTGGACAGGGCATACAAGAAAATATTAGAGACATGATCCATTATAATGGAGAAAAACACAAATGCCCAAGAGAAGCACTAAGATGATAAAAAGAATTCTAAAGCTACAAAATACATTTGAAGTTATGGCATCCAAGCCCTTCAAAATATCCTTCAAAGATACTGCTGACGAAACTTCAACTACTGAAGAAGTTTTCCTTAGAAAAAGCCAATCTAAGACAAAGACTTGCTTTAGCCAAACATGGACAACATCTTGTTCCAACAAAGGCCAAAGGATGAAGTTGCATTTCACAGTTCTAATCAAAAGTTGTTCACCTGTAATCTGAAGATTGTCCAAAATCAAGAGAAACCTCATCCGAATTTCCAAGGTAGATGCCTCGAACAAATGCTTAAGGCCATAGAAAAAATAAAGTGAAGAGGAACTTCATCCGAAGCCACAAGAGAGACATCTCAGAAAATGCAAAAGAAAAAGATGCACTTTAGACAAAGTAGAAACAAAGGAATTTCGTCTGATTAAGAAAAGGGGAGCAAAGTTTGTCTGAAATTAACTTTGGACAAAGTATCGATTCAATTGATTTGTCCGAAACTTACTTTGGGTAAATGAAATGCATTGTGCTCAGACAAAGATGACTCTTTCTATTCTACCCCAAGAAAGTTTGTCTGAAACTAATTTGCGACAAGCTAAAGAACCTCGGACAAACATTGGATGGGACAACCGGATAAAATCTTCACATGAGTAGAGAACATTAGCTTCAGAAAAATGAATTAGCTAAAGGCAAAAAGAAATTCAAACAAAGCATTCTCCTGTTTGTCAGCAGTTCTATCATTGAAGGTTGTGTGCCTTCGATGACACCTCTCTTCTTTTCTCAGAAGGAATGAATTTAAAAGACCTTCTCTATGGCACTGCAAACTTTTCAATTGATATAAATTAATTAGAAGACAAATTTGTTCAATGGGAGATAATAAGAATGTTCTTCTTCATTTAATGAAAGTCATCTATCAACAATGGCTAAAATACAAGATGATATAAAGGTGGAAAAAATATAAAAGAAAAAGAGCATAAACGAGCATCTACTCTCAAGAAAAGTTCTCTTACTCTATGATATTCAATCTCCACCATGCTTAATAGAAAATCCTATGCTCAAGATCATATCATCACCCTATCTTTGGAGTTTGATATCCTTTGCTCTTCATTGAACATCTATTCCATCTGTATTTCATTAGTGTATAAATCAGCCTAACAAAGAGGCAACTTATTATACAATTACCCTACAGTTTATCTACCTCAACAAGTAGAGAGACTTGCTTCATATAAGTTTGTTAGTGATCTTGGAAACTAGTGAGTTGGTGGTGAGCTCAGGAAAACCATCATTGTATAAGTTTGCCGATGTTCTTCGAAACCAATGAGTTGGTGGTGAGCTCGAAAAAACCATCATTGTATAAGTTTGCTGGTGAATTCAGAAAACTAGTATATGAGTTTGTTGGTAAGTTCATGGAAAAATAACCTGTGTTAGTGGAATTATAGTGCAGCAAGGGAAGCTAACTTGGAGGGTAGAGTAGGTACTGAGTTGAGCCAAACCACTATAAAATCTCGAGTATCTTGTGCTTCTTAATTTGACTTCCATTCTTTTATTCTTGAACACATTAATTTTGTTTGGTCATAATTTTCAATTGCTCAATTCACTCCCCTCTTGAGCTATATACCTTATGGGACCAACAAGTAGTATTAGAGTAAGCTTCACTAGTTAAACAAACACACACTAACAACATAATTTTTATAATGGTTCGGGAACCCCAT
The DNA here is from genome assembly GCA_036873735.1 of Pouteria campechiana. Lineage (NCBI taxonomy): Eukaryota > Viridiplantae > Streptophyta > Magnoliopsida > Ericales > Sapotaceae > Pouteria > Pouteria campechiana. The sequence continues at coordinate 24,142 of JAYJMB010032302.1, forward strand.
TCCTACATCCACTCTTCTAAGGGCACACTCGCATTGTGCCTTGGGTTCCACTATATCCCATATAATGAAAATATCATATTTCTCCTAGCACTCTTCTAGATTTCAACTTTAGGGGGCATATACATAGTCTCAAAGCACTTTACTAGTTTTCACAAGCTCACCAGGAAACTCACTAGTTTTTAAAATCACCAGCAAACTTGATGATTTTTTAGAGATCACCACCAACTCTCAGGTTTTCAGATTAGCTAGAAACTAATACACTTTTACAAAGTGTTACATTTAATCACAAAGAAAGATGAGGTCTTTTACAACTCTAATAACACAGAAGGATCTTCCTAAAATGTAAAATGAATGGCATAAAGATTTATAGATTAAAGCTCATAAAGGATAGATGACGATTTAAGCTCTTGGCCATAGGTGGAAGGATTTACATAAGATTATGCTTATTTGAAATGTTTTCCTTCACCATCTTTGAATTGTCCAACTCTTCTCCTTAAATAGATCTTTAGAAACTTGACCATTGTAGAGGAGAAGGTCAAGATTGATGAGGGAATGAGAGCAGCTTTGAATGTAAAAGACCACTGTGATTTCTACTATTGGGGAGTATGCCTTCTAATTTATCTTGCGCTACTGCAAACACCATTCATTTATAAAGTGGAAGATGAGCTATTGTTGAAATGTCTTTTCTCATTTTGACTTGACATAGCTGAAAAACTTGCAACACTGCTTATTGCTAAAATGGGTGGCTGAAATGAGTCTACATAATGAAAGCACGAGTGAAGATGCCATTTAGATGTAAGTCACATAAATAAATTAACCTTGGATAAGTCACGGCCTCTCTCTAGCTGCATTTATCTATCATAAATCTCGAATGAATTCTCCTATGAATTTTCTCTATCAGTCGATCCTTTGTGAATGTGATTTGTCTGTGATAAGTAATAAACAAAATTTGGCACCAGAGATGAAGTCGAACTAGTCTACAGAAAAATTCAACTTTGTCTTGCTCGATCAGATGAAGTAAGGTGTTCTTCTTTTGTTTAGCATTCATCTGTAGAAAGCAACAAGTGAACTCTGGTGGTGCAGATAAAGTCTAAATGGATTTTCTTAGACAAATTCTTCTTTACATCATCTTGAGATTTGTCTGTATTAAGTTACAGACGAATGTGCTTGTGAATTGAAGTCAACTTTGTTTGAGCGGCAAATTTGTTTATGTAGCTTCATCTGTGCTCATCGTGTCGCTTCCACTTTGTCTATAATTAGGTACGGATGAATTATGATGTCATAGACAAAGTTAAATTCCTTATTCTACATTTGTTTGAGCAACTAATGGAGTTTGTCTATTCAATTTCATTCTTGATTTATCTATCTTTACTCAGTCAAAGTTGCTTCTACTTTATCTTTACATCTTGCATTCTTATTCTTGGATGAATCCTTTCATCCGGCTTTGTTGGTCAAACAAAGTCTCTTCTTTGTGCATAATTGTCTGGGTGACCGTTTCTTTGTCTTTTTTCTTTCCTCATTTGTCTAAGTGTTTGATCGAATTACTTCTTCTTACTTTGTCTTAGACAAACTCTGGCAAATAGATAGTCCACAGTTTAAGCTCTCTGATCATGGCTTCATGTTCAACTATTTCTGCCATTGTATTGAATTTGTTTGAGGAGATTTCTCATTCGATTTTACAGGCAAAGCAAGCTCTTTGTAGCTCATCTTTGAAGCCTTTGCTTTCTTCTTCCGTTTCTTTTGTTGGTCTTCATATTTTTGGAAATTTAATTTCTCTTAATGTAGCAAATGTTTGATGTAGCTAATCATAGTTTTGCACTTAGACATCTTTTAAACTTGCTACATTGATCATTTTCAAATATTTATCATTTTAAAAAAATATATTTATCCTTGTAATTTGTACATGTTGTGGAACAAGGATAACATTCATTTTCATTCACATACATAATATGATATTTCAATAAAGCACAGTGAGAATCATATAATTCAGCATATATAATAATCAAAATTAGATGCATTAAGAATATTAATATATTAAAGATGATTGTATGTCTTAAAATTTTATGATCATGCATATATTTCATATTATTAAATAACACTTATAAAATGTTAAACTTTCACAACAATAATCATCAAATCATAGTCATGTATATATATATATTCAAATCAGATCTATTAATAGTTCAAGCACATGTATTATTTCATATTAATATAATTTTCTTATCATCAAATTCCTAATAGATAAAAGGAATGGAAATCAATTACAATACCTTTGATAGCATGAATCTGGAAGTTTGTGATTGGATAAAATTTCAAGGTTGGAAAGAGATCATGAATTGTAAAGACAATGTTATGAAAGAATGGTGAAATACTTTTCTGCAATTATGACCCTAAATTGAGAAAGTCATGGGTTGGAGACAACGAAAAAAATTTGTCTCCTGAGAGCATCAGAGAGAGTCTAAATATTCCCATGTTTAAAATTCAAACATTTGAATGACCTACATCTAGAAAAAGAGTTGTTCTCACAATTGTCATGTGTGGCTATTGAAGATAATGTAAATATCCTGAAGCCTAAGAAGCTAGATGTAAATTTAAAGTTTGCCCACAACATCCTCAATAGCAACATTTATCCTAAGACAAGAGGAAGGGATCATATTTCTAAAAGAGATGCAAAAATACTTTGGGCATTGAAGTTTAAGAAGAAATTGGATTTGGTCGAGATTATGTTTGAACAATTGTATCAGGTCAGGTCTTCCACAAGACATCCTTTACCCTATGGAATGGTTATGAACAAACAACTAAAAAGGGTCGGAGTAGACTTGTCACATGAAGTGACAGATAAATTCAAACCACCAGACATAATTGAGAGAGTGAAGTAGTTATCGAGTTGGGCCAAACCACTATAAAATCTTGAGTATCTTGTGCTACTTAATTTGACTTCCATTCATTTTCTTTAGCACTTTAATTTTATTTGGCCATAATTTTTAATTGCTTAATTCATCCCTCCCCTCTTGAGCTATATACCTTATGGGACCAATAGATCACACATGGTAAAACAATTTTGGTGGAATCTAGGAGGGACAATTGACCATTTGACCTCCATATTTTGATGGGGAGAATTACAACTATTGAAAAATGAGGATGAAGAACTTTTAGATTACCAATAATTATAAGTTGTGGAAGATTGTAGAAGGAGTGGTGCTTTCCACTTCAGAGGAGAGTCAATGGACTTACTAGAACATTAGAGTAGTTCAATTGAATGCCAAAGCTAAGAATGCTCTATATTTTGCTCTCTCCTTTTGAAATTGAGAAGATATCCTCATGTGAAACTGCTAAGGAAATCTAAAACCATTTACAAGTGAAAGAAATGAGGATTAGTTTACTTGTCCAAGAATATGAAGCATTTTACATGTTTAGTGATGAGTGTATTTATGATATGTGTTCTAGATTTTTTAGACTCATTAACAGCCTAAAAAGTTTAGGCCATGAGATTTCTTTTTCACAGCAGGTTAAAAAGATTTTAAGTTCTCTTCCAGATGATTGGATGCCAAAAGTCACAACAATTGAAGAGGCCAAAGACTTGACCAAGATATCCATTGCAGAACTGATGGGGTCATTGATGACTCATGAAGTGTTGAAGAATGAGAAGGAAGGGAACAAGATGAAGTTACTTTATGTCCATGGAAGTGCAAATTCTTCATGTAGTGAGGGGGAGGAAGAAAATATAGAAATTATAAAACCACTCTCATGGAAGATTATGAATCTACTAAAGAAGAAGAAAAAGAAGATTGTAAACTTAGTAAAAAATTGTAACTATGAAGAAAAAGACGAAGAAAATATAAGTGAAGATGTAGAAGAAGAAGAAATACATTTATGTATAACTGTCTTCTAATTAGAGGCATAGTAGGAGTAGCTCCTCAACCCAGATGAACAAAGAAATATTAATCTGTTTGAGAGAGCTAAAGACTAGGTAGGTGAAGCTATTGTATCTCTAATCTCAATTATTTGCATTTAATTTTAGCCTTCACACCTTTGTCTCTCATAAGAGAATCATCTTGCATATGGGTGTCAAAGGTAAGCTTTAATGATAATCTTTAAGTCTTAATCTCTCACCCCCTAGACCTTTTTGATTATGAAAAAAAGGAAAAGAATGTTATGACTTGCTATATTTGAGGGAAAATGATGTAAAGAGGAGGAGAAGGAGAACTGAACATTTTTTAAAAAATTTTGAAAGAAGACGTGGACCAATCTTAGCATAATGAGCGGTATCCAAACAAACTCCCATATGTTCATTGTATAATCACTTAGGGGGAGTTTATTTCAGTTCATTAACATGTTCTTGTTAGTGCAAGTCATCAAGTTTTATCATTACTAAAAAGGGGAGAATGTTGAACATAGGTGTTTGGTTTTGATGATTAACAAAACTTGTTTAATGATTTAAATTAAGCTAATGAGATAATGCAGAAATTTCTTAATTCAGAAGAAAATTTTAGAGGATAGAGAAATATTCAGAGGGACATTCAGAGGCATCAGATGAAGCTTTAGAAGAATTTAGAGGGAAGATAAAGCTTCAAAAGAAGAAGTTTTAGTGAGAAGAAGTTTCAGAAGAAGCATTCTAGGCTTCAGAGTAACTTCAGAAGATGCTTCAGATGATGGACACAAGTCTAAAGATCTTAGAAGTTAAGAAGATGTTGAAACCATTGGAAGTTTTGAAAACTACATCTAAAAGCTTCAAAACAACTTCAAATGAAGATTTTCATGCTTCAGAGGTCAGAAGGAACAATTAGAGTTTATTCAAAAGCAAGGAAGCCTCACTAGAGTATGCTTCAGATGATGAACACAAGCTACAAAAGGGAAAATGTAGCCATTGGATATGTAAGTCGCCTGAAGGAACTTCAGAAGTTGAAAGACCAACTTCAGATGGTTTGAACTAAGTTCAAACCAAGTCAAAGTTCAAAAGATCTCAAAGAGAGCTTCAGAAGCTTTGAAATTTAATACGACATTGGTAATTGACAAGGCACCCAACCTTTAGAAGTTCTGAAGCATGCTTATAAGGTAGATTATGTTGAGTATAGAAAACGTAATCTAAAACGGTCAAAAAATTGCTGGAGCAATCATTAATAGCTAAATACTCTTCCAAAAGTATAAATAGAAGTTTCAATGAAGAAGAAAGAGAGACACTTGAGTTGATTAAACACAAATCAATCATAGAAACTCAAGTCTCCAAAGTGCAATCACTCCAACAAGCCGCCAAGATCGAAGAACTTCAAAGCTGCATCTTTTACATCTTAGAGGAGAATGAAACATTGTAAAGCTTTACTATTTTATCATTCTTACTTGAGCTTAGCTATGTACATTCTATCCTAGAGAGAGGTATTTACTTCTACACTTATATTTGTTATGTCGAGTTATTGGTAAGCTTAGAAAATCAGAGTATATGAGTTAGTTCGTGACTCAAAGGAAAACCAACAGTTTATGAGTTTCTAGTTAGCTCATGGAAAACCAAGTTGTATGAGTTCTTGGTGATCTCTAGAAACCAAGGGAAGTGTGATTCCACATGGTTTAGTGGAACCGTTGGTGATACCTTGGAGAGTGGAGTAGGTGACAAGGGGGCCTGAATCACTATAATCCTTCTGTTCTTATTATTGTGTGTGCTTATATGCTTCCACTATCATCTATTTTTTGCACTTGCACATCCCATTTATTTTCCCCATTTCACTTGGATTTCAGTTTGGCCATATACCTTGCATTTTGGGCATAACATGATTCATTTTCTACCATTAACCTTTGAAGAGTTGTCTTCTTTGTTGTTGGAGGACAAGCTTCAACTCAAAATCTATGAGGGAGAAAATAGTATCGTATTCATGGTTGGAACCAAAGGGAAAGCTAGTTTAGAGGACAGAAAGAAGGGAAGGGAGAAAAAGCAATTTCAAGGGAACTAGGATAGTTCATCATTTATTATATTTTAGATACCTAAATTCACATATTTTGATACTTAATTGACATGATTTGATTGATTTATTTGATCAAATAAATCAAATATTGATTAAAATCCTTAATTGACATTTGATCAAATATTGTTCTTAATAGATTTAGTTTGAGTTTCAGGTCAATTTGGACCAAAATTGGCTATTTTGGATCAAAATGCCTATTTGATAGCTTAATTGGGCCTAGAGATCTTGAGAATGGTGATATTACCATGATGTAGTAGTACATCATGTGAGAAATGTACATGTGTGTAGTATTCAAGTCAATTGGTGAAGAATAATAAATAAAGTGTAATTATTATGGATTTTCCTAATACAAGTGCACGTGTCATCAACTAGTAATAAAGTAAAAGTAAAAGATCCTTACCATGAGGACTATGGTTACCAAATACCAAATTACTGTAATTCTAAATTCTACTTGAACAATTGAATGATGAAATTATGAAAGAAAAGAAATCTAAAACTGAATGAAAATTAAGAATTTTATGGATCTAAATAAGCAGAGAATCAATGATTAAGACATTTAGGGTTTTTGAGTTCACCAGATTAATCCTATTCAATTTCACCCAATTTAATCAATCAATATCTATTCCTATATTGATAACAAAGTTCTCTTTTTTAATTGTTAATCTTTCTCAAGTAATAACAATCTATCTTAGTTATCAAATTTTCTACATCTTTATGAAAATTCTAAACTTACCAAGATGCATTAAGAACAAGAAATTCATGTTGTTACATAAGTCTCATAGACACCTCTATCATATGACAATCTTATGGTATTTAATTATGGTCTAATTCAATTATCACTTCTTATCCTCAAATTGAATAACAAATTACATCGAAAGGCCGCACACGCTTTCATAAGCATTAAACTTAGAAACTTTGTAGTAAGTTGCAGACAAATGTGCCTATGCATTGAAGTTCACTTATCCAAGTAGCTATTTTATCTATGCAGCTTCATCTATCCTTACTATGCAGCTTCCACTTTGTCTTCTACTTTATTTGTTGTAATAGACGAATTTGATCCCACAAATGAAGTTGAATTCCTTCTACATATTTGGAGCAACAGATGAAGTTCCTCTCTAGAACTTCTTGCTTACTTCATTCTTGATTTGTCTGTCTTTGCTCAGGCAAAGTTTCTTTTACTTTGTCTTTACACCTTCTTATCCTTAGATGAATCCATTCGTCTAGCTTTGTTGGTCAGACAAAGTTTCTTGTAGCACGAAAATCTCCCCTGGGTATATATTTAAAGAAGTAGGCCTTGAATAGATAGGAAGATGAAGCTTTTGAATGATATTTGAAGGTTAAATCTCTTGGCAAGGATTGTAAAGATTTGTGGAAGGTTTGGCTTAATTCTTTTCCTTTTTCAACTTCTTCTTACTTTGTCTTAGACAAACTCTAGCCAATGGATAGTTCACGGTTTAAGCTCTCTAACCAATACTTCATCTTCAATTATTTTTGTCATGGCATTTGTTTGTCGAAATTTCTTATTTGATTTAACAGACAAAGTAATCTCCTTGTAGCTTGTCTTTGAAGCCACTGTTTTCTCCTTCTTCTTTCTCCAAAAGTTGTATTCTACATTATACTTTATTTATAATGTAGAAGTAGGTTGTGGCAGCTGGTTGTATGCTTGTACTTAGAATTTTTCTACCCTTACTACATTGTTAGCTTTCGGATACATCATTTAATCAAAATGTATTTATCCTCATATGACATGCATGCATTGTGGAGCAAGGATAATATATATTTCTATTTAAGAACATAATATGAAAAATCAATAGAAGATAGTGCTAAATATGATTCAACAAATTAACACATTAAAGAATGATATCTAAGTGCATTATGAAGTAAAAGATGTATGCTTGCATAATTAAACATTGATGATTAGTATACATTTCAAGCATATCATCAAATGTCAATCAATATGTATTGTTAATAGTTTAAGCACTCATATTATTTCATCCTAATACAAGATTTGTTATAATTAAAATCATATATAATACTCCTAACAATATCCGCCATTTTGATTATGACAAAACTTTGAAGACTTGTGATTTGCGATTAAAATTTTAATGGCTAAAATTGTAATCTCCCCTTGAATAATTGACTTATATAATCCTTTGGGATTTAACCCTTTTATTACTCTCCCCCTTTTTGTTTATCTTTCCCCCTTTTTTATTTATTAAAATATAATTAAAATACATACACAAGTCACTCACTTTTCTCTCCCCCTTTTTGTCAAAATAAAAAAGGTTCAGCACATCCTTCTTTTCCTTATTCATTTATTTTCTTCTCCCTAGTTTATTTAATCTCATATAATTAATTTTCTTTCTCCTATTCTTAATTTTGTTTCTCCCCCTGTCTTTCACATTTATCATACAGTTCTCTCTCACTCGTTAGTTCAAACCTATTTTAGGTTCCCTGAGAATATTTTGTTTGTCGAGATCATTATTTCATACTAGGACACTAAATTAATGTTCAAAAATGATTTTATGTAAATATGGTGACAATGCATAGTTTTAGCTTGATGGGTTCAATGTTGGGTCCTTGTTTTTAATGTGCATCTTTTTGTCTTTTGTTTCAATAGCTAATTATCATTATTATCAAGAGAGACAGTTGGGAGTATTAATGGCAAAGTTAATAGGTTACTTGGGAAGTGGAGAAATGCTTTGTATTCTCTTTCATGTATAGAAAAGATTAGAAACAAGATGACATTTCAATAAACATCAGAGAAGTCATGTTGTCATCAAGTTCTTCTTCTAAGCAAGTTCAGACTAAAGGGAATAATGTGGATTCCAAGTAAAAAAGAATTTTGTTTCTTCATGATAGGATCAAATAGTTAAAGGAAGATTTGTCTTTCATTACGGGTAATGTTGCTCATTTCTAATATCTCTTAACCAAAACTCCGTAGCTTATGTGGTAGCCATAGATCACATTAAAGACTTGTAGACGGAAATGACCAAAGCTCATCAAAGGGTTAATGAATTGGAGATAGTTTTTAATATTTTGGTCAAATAAATAGTTTTATTTTCTTTTGTTTCTCTTAATGGTTTGAATTTTTAGATGTAATATTGTGACTATTTATATTTGCATTTATATTCTAAGGATTGAGTTTTGTTCTCAATAATTTCTAATTTTCTCATCCTTTACGAAGTTTTATGTTTGCGATGTTGAGTTATGTTTTATGTCTAATAATTTCATTCTTATACTAATTCAAACATTGGATAATTATATGCGATTAAAAGAATATGAATAATTTTTAGGCATAGTTTATTCTTCATAACTCAAAAGTGAAAATGCATAATCCTATTGAGTCCTATTTGAGTCTCTAAGGTGCAAGGATCTATTCCTTGTTTGTGCTGGCATAGGATTTATTCCTCTTCATATCTCTTCTATTATTTTTACCAAGAAGAAGGTTACTAAGATTTAAAAAAAAGGATTAATGTGTCTCTTGGAAACTGGTTGTGACCCTATGTATTCTCTACTTCATTTATATTAGATAATATTTAGTTGAATAGACAATATATGAAGTTTAGACGTGGAGAAAATGGAGCAAAGTGTCATGCCCCACCTCCCAAAGCTATTTCCACAATATTTCCTCACAATTACACTATAATTCAACACAATTCCTCGACTTCTAGGGTGGGGGTACTCAAGTGATATTTTTAGATCAGACTGAGTCCTCCTGAGAAACGGATAGAGTTTCACCTAAAATATCAGATTATACTCCTGTACAATCATTAATTAATTAAAATCACAATCTTAAATAATCACAAACATCAATATTATCTAACTAAACCCATACCCACACCCACATTCATCTGCCCAAAATTGGAACCACCATGATAGCAATACATCTAAGGGAAATTCTATCATTCTATCACCATATTATAATTATTGAATTATGACATGCCATTATATCTAATAATACATCATATAGAATCTTTTAAACATAATCACATACACACATAATAAATTCACAATCATAAAATTCATACTAGGATTACAATCCCATTACGTCCTACTATAAGAAAAAATGCCTTCGTCCTTTACTTATCTAGTTCCAACCCACAATTAGAAATCTTTACCTGACCTGTCAGTTAAAAAGTTAAATAAGAAAGCGTGAGTTCGAGTAATCTAGTAATTAGGCTGAGATATAAAACCATTAAAAAAATTAAAATTAATCAAAAACAGCATGTTTAAACACAGAACATGAATAAAACATAACCATATACTCACATCATCATTATACTCATGAGGCTTTAATCCTCACTAAGCTGATAGACCATACAACCATATAATATATCATGCCACCTACACAGCCCTGGGATATCACTTATTCCATCTTTACTAGCCATTCATAACATAAAAATAGGGAATTATACTTTTCCTATCAATAATTCATACAATGAAGGCACAGTAATATAAAACATACTTTTAGATTTTGGCATGGGATACTCTATCCTTCTCATTTAGTCATTCATATATGTATAATATACATTACACAATACCACTATCATGGGATAGTTCTTATCCCATTACATTCACTCAGAAACATCATACCATGATAATCATGAATTCTATTCAATATAATCAAGGGATACTCACTATCCCCGACAATCTTATAATCATAAAGCAGATAAACATCAACTTTAAACAAATCTGCGATATCCACTATCACTCATCCAAAACATCCATGCCCGAATACATTCAATGGGATAACTACTATCTCCATTCATACATACATTCAAACAGAGAAGGGAGCCTACTTACCTTAATGGAGATCATTTCACAACTCCTCATGTTCTCAAGTTTGGCTTCCCAAATCCATGCTCAATTGGTCCTATATAAAACATATGAATCTCATATATCATTTATATCATGATTTAATCTACATGACAATTTCTTATCAACAAAATGAAATACCATGACCAAATACCATAACTTAATTCATTTATAAGTTTACATATGTCTCAAGTGCCTAAATATATTCCAACATTAGCCATAAGGCTATTTGACTTAATACTCTTTATAATTATCCATAATCATGCACTTTATTACACTGGGATATCATCTTGCTCATTACAGATCACAAATTACAATCAAATTACTCAATTATATATAGTTTCTCATTAACCCATTTCATCAAATAGCCTTTATAGCCCGTAAGCATCATTTGTTTACAAATTCTTTAACAACATGGATTAGGGGATTTTCATTCCTAACTATACATAATAAACTCATAGCATCGTTAACCTTGAATTTATCTTAAATATATGTTAATCACACTTCTAACTCAATTAAACTATATATAATCAAGTTTTTCACAAAATTCTCATATTTACTATTCACAAATTACTGTTCACAACCACAGACAATGAAAAATCCCATTTTATCAAGTCCAAATTATGTCAATGTAACAACCCGGGCTCCAGTGCACTATTTTCCGCTTTGGCATAGGGCGCCCACTCACGGCCACTCCCCATCCTCACGGTTTTGTCCCGTTACCGGGGCCGTCACGC
>JAYJMB010032313.1:0-35648 GCA_036873735.1 Pouteria campechiana
TGAGGGCTCGGTTGTGAAAGGTGTGCCGCGTTTTGGCGTGGCACGTGACGCGCCCGTGTGAGCGGGACAAAACCGTGAGGATGGGGAGTGGCCGTGAGTGGGCGCCCTATGCCAAAGCGGACAATCGTGCACCTGGAGCCCCGGGTTGTTACAGTGTGTGTGCTTATAATTCATGGGGAAATGAGTTAATGCAATGATTATTGTAATTTAGCATGACAAATGGTGGATTTGCTAAACTAGGGTTTTTATGCATAGTAAAATTAGGGCATTTCTTTATTTTTGTTGAATTAATCACTGGGCAAATGATTAATGGCATGATTAAAATGCTTTAGAAATGATATAGAGTGATTTGGACCAGTGGAATCAAATTTTGGGTTATGCCCTAAGTAGGGATTAAAGAGGATTCTTATGAATGGGCTGTGTAAGCCATGAATTTAGTAGATTTAAAGCTTAATTGAGTTTTTTACAAGTAGTTTGAATGTTAATCATGTAAGATGCCTGATAAATATGGCAAGCAGGAGGGTTTTGGGTGATAATTGTAGAGAAACCCTAAGTTAACTAGAGTTTGATGATTATAGTCAGAGATTAACTATGAAAGAAGTATTAATATGATGTGATGTACGAAATACATGATTATGAATGGATTGTTGTTCTATACAAGATGATCTGAGAAGAATGAAAAGGTAGAGTTTAAAAGGACTTGGTTGGAGCTAAAGGCCTAAGGTAAGTAGGCAACCCCCATTATGATTTGAATGTTTGGAGGGAATAGTGGTTATTCCATGCTTGTTCTAGGCATATGTGTTTTGGATGAGGGATTGTGAATATCCCATGTTGGTTTAAGGTCAATGTTTATTTGTTTATGATTACTGAATGTTGGGGATAGAGAATATCCCTTTGATGGCAATGATATGTTTGCCAGGTATGACGAATGCATGAATGTTGGGGATTTTAAATATTCCGTAGTTGAATTGGTTTTTTATATAGACATGTGAGTGTTTGGGATAGAAAGTATCCTATGTCATTGTAGTATTCTTGTGTATGGATGTTTGAATAATAGAAATTTAGAATATCCCGATGTTGTATATAAATGAGCATGTGTATGGTTAGGAATGTTGATATGCATAAGATTATGCATGCTGGATGAATAAGCATGGTAGGTGTCCCGTGTTTGAGTATGTTTTTACGATAATATATGAATTGTAGAATTGATAGTAAATAATATGTATTCCCAAAATGTATTTAAAATAATGATTGTATGGATTAAAAAGGGGTGGTGAGTATTCCTTTGTATAAGGGTTGATGTTTATTGTGCAACGTTAATGTGTTGTTATAATGAACGGGATAGAGAATATCCCATGATAGTGATAATGTGGATGTATAGTATTGGATTGAGAAACATTCCAAGTTCAATGAGATTGTTGTTGTGCCCGAATGGCACAATTATGAGGATATGCCTGTATGGCATAGTTTGATATGTAGTGTCTGCTTGACACCTTGTTTGCTGTGATGAGCCCGAAGTGGCTGAAAGGTGAGATGATGTAAGGTGCCTGGAGGGCACATATATGGTATGATTGTAGACGCCTGAAGGGCATAGAGTATTATAATGAATTGAGGAGGATTTAAGCCTTTTGGATCTACATTTATGCTATGATAAATTTGATTCATGTTCTGGGTTAGACCATGTGCTTTGATTAATTATGATTCATTATTATTTTCTATTTCTGCCTACTTACTGAGTTGCCTGGACTCACACCTTCTTATGTTAAATTTTTAGTTGACAGGGTAGGTAAAGAATCTCAACTGAGGATTGAGGCTGGCGAGTAAAGATATGAAGACATATCTGATGGTATGATAAAGTGGGACTGGAATCCCCTATAGATATAATTATATTTGATTAAAATGTATTATGATGGTAATTAAGAATTGTATGTGATGTATAAGGTATAATATAATGATGCGTGACATGTCATATTTATTTAAGTATGATATTTAAGTATGATAGTGTGAATGGATTTATATTAATATAGGGTGAAACATTACTATCATGAAACGGTTCCGATCATGGGAGGAGCTATGAGTATGGGTGTGTGATTATTTTAGATATAATTGTTATCATTTGATTACAGAAATGTAAATCTTAATTGATTTTATACATGTATATCAAGTACAATTGTCCATAATACAGGGCAACTTTGCTGAATTTTTGGCAAGAATTTTTCCTTAGAATTAAGAAAATTGTGAGATTATAATAAGATTTTCCTTAAGAAGAAGGGAAATGGTAGCATTCCAGATTGGCCCCGGAGTAACACAATTAAAACACATAGGGTGGGGGTATGGGGCATTACAAGTGGTATCAGAGCTAGTGACTTATTTGTGTGATAAGTCCTGCTTATCTGTGTGAGAGCACTAAGTCTAGATCCATGATATCAATGGTTATGAGAAAGAATTAGGAAATGACATGCCAAAGGGATTTAGTTTAAGGGTCATAGGAAGGCGTGAGAAACGAGGCAAGGGATGTAAGTGATAAAGATAAAGTGTTGGTTACCACAGAAATGAAAGTGAAAATGTGATAGCACAAAGTAGCAATTATTTAATGTGGGCAGAGTAGCACAAGGAATCATAGTGGTGCCATTTATGTATTATTCTGGCCTTTTTGTTCATAATGTTTGCGAATGTGAAAATAAAATGAATAAAACTGTGAAGTTTCATGGTTGACATGTGTGCCTTGATTGCATAAATTATTATAATCAATTAATTGAATGTGATGTGTTGTGATATAGTGTGATGTGTTGTGGCATCAATCTCAGATGTGTAGCTGAGTGAATGTTTTGCTAAGTTATTTAGAAATGAATAGATTATGCAATCAATTGTATATCATGAAATTTGATTGTTGTATGATGAATTATATGAATACAATGCGTGATATCCATGAGATACAGATAAGTTTAAAAGGTTTAAATGCCTTAGTACCATAGACACCATCATAGCATGGATATAATGGAAATGGACACCCCTGGGGTGTAGGAATGTGTTATTGGCATGTGCATTTGATGTTTGTATTTTGAGTATGGGATCATACTCTGACTAAATGTTATTAATAATTACTTGTATATGTCATTCGATTGAAAGGAATTATTATGCGTATTTGAGCATTCCTATGTGTTGAATGATGTGATTGAAATGTCAGGATTGTTATGATTGTAATGCCGAGATGGTATTGATGTGATTAATTACAATATCGGGATGACATTGTGTATGTTTATGTATGATTATGATTGATTAAAATGCTAGGATGGCATTATGGTGATTGTAATGCCTAGATGATATTAATGTAATTGATATGTTGATATAAATTGATTATAGTGGCCAATGAACGATATGAAATTTAAATGCATATGAGCATGTTTTAAGAATTTTACTAAGTTTGATATAATAACGTCTACTAGTGAGTTAGTGGTAAGCTCATGAAAACCACCAGTATATTATGAGTAGGTGGTAAGCTCATGAAAACCACTAGTATATTGTGAGTTAGTGGTAAGCTTGTGAAAACCACCAGTGTATGGGAGTTGATGGTAAGCTCGCGAAAACCACTAGTATATTGTGAGTTAGTGGTAAGCTTGTGAAAACCACCAGTGTATGGGAGTTGATGGTGAGCTCATGAAAACCATCAGGAGATGGTGGTAAGCTCATCAAAACTATCTGTGTTGGATTACGCTTGTGATGGTGAAGACCTCTGGTGCCTATGTCTGGCAAAGGTAGATGTGATGTCACTTATTATGGCAAAGACCTCTAGTGCCCGTGTCTAGCAGAGATAAATGGCTAGTGTGGCCAGGATATTATGGTTTAGATTTAGCCTAAATTGATAATTAGTTCTCGATGCTTTAGGATTGCATTGTGTCATGTAGTGTATTATAAAATTATTGTATTATGTGATTAATGTTATTGTATTAAATGAAAATGTATGACTAGATAGCATAATGGCTTGGATGGCCTAGATATATTATAATATTGTGAGATATGAATGTGTTTTAATGGTATAGATGTGTTATGGCATAGTTAACTTATGGTCCCTATTGAGCAATGAGGGCAGGGTGCCATAGAGGGCAACAGGATAGCTACCGTGGACCTGGTAGGCTTCGTTGCCTAGGGCATAGTGAGAGACTAGTATGTGATATGCAGTGAGTAAAAATGATTAAGCCTTGATAACGCTGAGTTAATATTGATCATGATAATAATATTAATGATACTACCTAATGATAAAGCAATGTACGGATTTTGATGATATGTTTTGTGTTAATGATGAAAAATGAATATGAATATGTGAGATTGAATGATTCCCATGTTTGAGGTGTTTGTAGAGCTCTAAATGAGTATAGCTCGATAATGAAAGTTTCAAGGGTGAAACTTTTTCTAAGGAGAGAGATTTATAACACCTGAGATGTTAAATTTTGGTAATTATGTGTAAATTAATGATGAAATTCAGTTTGAATTGAAATTATCCAAGTATAAGTATGTTTGTGTAAATTGCAAGTGATGCAATTGAAATTTTGATTTGATTTCTTGATAATTGGGGGTGTAAATTTGTGAAATTTATACCATTAATATGTGGAAAAATAATGGCAAATAGAAAAGAAAAAGAAAACATATGAAAAATTGGAAAAATAGGTTGAAAAAGGGAGCAGCGGTGTTGGCGCCATGGTGCCAGATGGCGAGGTGAGGCCATGGCGCCAATGCAAGGTAGTGGCGGAGGAGAAGGCTGCGAGTTCAGTGTTGTGGTTCCAGATCTGAGGCTGTGGTGCCAATCGACGATAAAAGTTGAAAAACTAACTTTTCAATGCATTTTTCTGTCCCGTTTTCTCTTGAGTCGTCCTGTTCTTTACCCTAACCCCATTATACATATTTTTGGTTCTTTTAGCTAGGAAATCATCTTGCCTAGTTAGAAAATTTTGTGAACTTTCGGTTAAAACCAATTTTTACCCATTTGAACTATGAAAAACGGAAGAAAATGGAAGGAAGAGCAGATTTCCCCCAAATGGAAGGTGCAATGTGGAGCTGGGAGCTTGGTCCTTTGATTGGGGAGGATGGCTACGCTTGAAAGTGTAGGTAAGCTCGATTTCCCAATCGAATCTCAAAATTTTGATTTTTAGGGTTTTGAAAATATTGAAATTTTGGGCTTAAATTGATATATATATATATATATATATGCTTATAATTCATGGGGGAAATGAGTTAATGCAATGATTATTATAATTTGGCATGAGAAATGGTGAATTTTGCTAAGCTAGGGTTTCTATGATAGTAAAATTTGGGCATTTCCTGATTTTTGTTGAATTAATCATGAGGCAAATGATTAATGGTATGATCAAAATGTTTTAGAAATGGAGTGATTTGGACCAGTGGAATCGAATTTTGGGTTATGCCCTAAGTAGGGATTAAAAAGGATTCTTGTGAATGGTTGTGTAAGCCATAAATTTAGTAGATTTAAAGCTTAATTGAATTGATTATAAGTAGTTTGAATATTAATCATGTAAGAAGCCAAATAAAAATGGTAAGCAAGAGGGTTTCGAGTGATAATTGTAAAGAAACCCTAAGTTAACTAGTGTTTATCACATGTTTGATGATAATAGCCTGAGATTGACTATGAAAGAAGTATTAATATGATATGATATATGAAATATATGATTATGAATGGATTGTTGCTCCCTATAAGATGATATGAGAAGAATGAAAAGGTAAAGTTTGAAAGAACTTGGTTGGAGCTAAAGGCCTAAGGTAAGTACGTGGCCCCCGTTATGATTTGAATGTATGGAGGGGATATTAGTTATTGTCGGGATCATATTATATATGATTTTGATGGTAAAAAAACTTGTATTAAATTAAGAAACTTGTATGCTTAGATCTCTAATGATTATATATGGTAATGAATTAATAACAGTTAATTAACATAAACATATAACCGTGAATGATTAATTATATAACATAGTCTTCACTTTATTGTGCACACATAATAAACATTAATTAATCTTTACTACATAAACTTGCTAAATCATATTAAGCGCCATAATCACTTAAGCTTTCATGTATTCAATGTAAATGTATATTATCCTTTCTTTACAATGATACAATCACATGAGGATAAAATATATTCTTATTTTATGAAAGCTAACAATATAGCAAGTGCAGAATAATGATCGTCTACAACAAACTACCTCAACTATCTTCTATGTTCCAAAGGAACTAAATTGATGAAAATCATGGAAGAAGAAGAAGAAGAAAGCAAAAGACAAGCAACAAAGAAAAGTTGTAATTATCCAAAAGAAGCTTCCATGAACAAAAGTAATAGGAGACAAACAAGGCTTCGAAGATGTGCTATAATGTGCTTGCATTATCTGTCAGCCTCAATGAGAAAATATCAACAAACAAATGCAAAACAAGAAGTTAAAGAAGAAGCCATGATCAGAGAGCTTATGTTGTGTTCAAGAAATTCAGACTACTTATATCTGATCAGTCTGTCCAAGACAAAGTGCAAGGATGAAGAAGCAACTTAACAGCTTGACAGACAAATGAAGAAAGATGAAGAAGTAGCCACCCAAATGACCAGGCACAAGAAAAGAGACTTTGTCTGATCAACAAAGTTAAAGAAAGAATTTTTCTGAGGATAAGAAGGCTTGATACAAGGGAGAACAACTTCAGCTAAGCCAAGATAGACAAATCAAGATTGAAGAACAAAAGAAGTTGCTAGAATAAACCCCTTCTATTGCTCAAAATGTACAGAAAAGTTAAAGAACATTATCTCATCTTCAGATCAAAAGTTCTTCTGTTATAATAGAAAAAGTTCAGCGAAAGCAGAAAAAAAAAGTAAATGTTGCACAATGAGCATAGACGAAGCTGAACAGACAAAGAGCTACTCGGATCAAAATGGGCTACAATAGATAAAGGCACAATTGTCTACAACTTACGATAGATAAATGGGACATGCAAAGTATTCTATCCAAGATAAAGCAGAATATACTTCGTCTATTGCTTACACTAGATAAAAGCCACATGTTGTCGATTTAAGCAAATCGAAGTTAGCTTTACCTAGCTCTTTCAATAGACAATAAGGAATAAAAGAAGAAAATTACACTTTGTCTTTTAGTACAAGACTGAGCAAACTTCGTCTGTCACCTCCAATAGATGACGAAAAACAAAGAAAGCATATCTTTCTTCTTCTGTTTGTATTAAGGGAACTGTTTGTCAATCGATCAACTCATCTTCCTCAGCACCATTCTAGTTTGTTATCTTCAATAGACAAAGCATATACATGAAGGATCAATCAATAGACAATCTTCTAGAGGAATTGTGGCAGACAAGGAAGTGTTTATCTATCAGTCAATGTAACTTCATCTGCATCAAAGTTCATCTGCTACTTAATAGACAAATCATAGAAAAACCTTGGAACAATTCATCTACAACTTATGGTAGACAACTGCAAACAGAGAGGGGTCATCATGTATCAAAGGAGAATTGGTTTATGTGACTAGCACACAAATGGCATCTGCATTCAATCTGTCATTATGCAGACTTACACTAGTCACCATTTCTGGCAATAAGTGATGTTACAAGTTTTTTAAGGCTATAATGAGTTAAATGAGGAACACATTTATCACAGCTCATCCTCCTCTTTGACTAGCATTGCAGCAGCTCAAGAAAAAACAGAAAAACCAAGACTTTAACAGCAGAAAAACTCAAGCGGTCTTATTCATTTACTACTGCTCTCGTATTTGTATTCAACGGATCCCATCTTCTCCAACAATCAAGATTTTTAAGAAGCTATTTAAGGAGAAGAAGCATGACAATCCAGAGGTGGTGAAGGAACCCATTACAAATGCACTCAATTAATGAAAATCCTTCCGCCCCTGGCCAAGAGCTTAAACCATCATCTATCTTTCATAAGATTAAATCTGCTTATCTATATGGCCATTATCTTTACTTTTGGGGCAGATCTTTGTGTATTAATAGAGCTAAAAAATTCATATCTTCCCTTGTGTTTAATTGTGTAATAGTTTTCTGGCTAATCTGAAAACTAGAGAGTTTGTAGTAAAGTTGATAAACTACTTTGTAATGAGTTGACGGTGATCTCTGGAAAACCGTCAAGTTTTCTTGTGAGCTTCAAAACTAGTAAGTTGGTAGTGAGCCCAGGAAAACTACCAACTTTGCCTATGATCTTTGAAACGGGTGAGTTTCCTGGTGAACTAGTAAAACCAGAAGAGTATTAGAAAACCTGTGTTTATGCCCCCTGAAGCTAAAATTCAGAAAAAGTGTTAGAGACACTTTGTATTCCATTATATGGGGTATAGTAGAACCCAAGGCACAATAAGTTGGTGACCTTGGAAGAGTAGATGTAGGGATGGGGTCCTGAACCACTATAAAATTTGTCTTGTGTGTGTGTGTGTTTGTTTGTTTGTTTGTTTATTTGCTTTACTCTTCATACATTTTATTATCTTTATTATTCATCCTATGCCACACCACACATAATCACAAAAAGAGGAAAATGATCCAACGAGGGTTAAGCAATGAACTTTTATTTACCCAATTTACCCCGCCCTCTTGGGTTAAGCCATCCTATGGGATTCCTATAGTTATCCCATGCTTGTTCGGGGCATGTGTATTTTAGATGAGGGATTGCAAATATCCTGTATTAGTTTAAAGTCAATATTTATTTTTTTATGATTACTGAATGTCAGGGATAGAGAATATCCCTTAGATACCAATGATATATTTGCCAGGTATGATGAATGCATGAATGTTGGGGATTTAAAATATCCCGTAGTTGAATTGGTTTGTGATATAGACCTGTGAGTGTTTAGAATCAAAAGTATCCCATGTCATTGTAGTATTCTTGTATGTGGATGTTTGAATAATAGGGATTCAGAATATCCTAGTGTTGTATATAAATGAGCATGTATAGAGTTGCAAATGTTGATATGCATAGGATTATGCATGTTGGATGGATAAGGATAATAAGTACACTGTGTTTGAGTATGTTTTTACGATAATATATGAATTATAGAATTGATAGTGAATAATGTGTATTCCCAAAATGTATTTAAAATAATGATTGTATGGATTAAAAAGGGATAGTGAGTATTCCTTTGTACAATGGTTGATGTTTGTTGTGTAACGTTAGTGTGTTATTATAATGAATTGGATAGAGAATATCCCATGATAGTGATAATATGGATGTATAGTAATGGAATGAGAAACATTTCAGGCTCAATGAGATTGTTGTGATGCCCGACTGGCACAGTTATGAGGTTTCCCTGTATGGCATAGTTTGATGTGTGGCATCTACATGACACTTAATTCGGTGTGATGAGCCCGGAGTGGCTGAAAGGTTAGATGATATAAGGTGCCTAGAGGGCACGTATATGGTATGATTGTATATGCCTGAAGAGAGTAGAGTATTGTCATGAATTGAGGAGGATTTGAGCCTCCTGGATCTACATTTATGCTATGATAAATCTGATTCATCTTCTAGGTTAGAACATGTGTTTTGATTGATTATGATTCATTATTATTTTCTATTTCTGTCTACTTACTAAGTTGCCCGGACTCACACATTCTTATGCTAGATTTTTAGTTGATAAGGTAAGTAAAGAATCTCAGCTGAGGATTGAGACTGAAGACATATTTGATGGTATAATAAATTAGGATTGGAATTTCTTGTAGATATAATTGTATTTGACTAAAATGTAGTATGATGGTAATTAAGATATGTATGTGATGTATAAGGTATAATATAATGATGTTTGGCATGTCATATTCATTTAAGTATGATAGCGTGAATGGATTTATATTAATCTAGGGTGAAACATTGCCATCAAGAAACAGTTTCGATCTTGGGCGGAGTTGTGAGTATGGGTATGTGATTGTTTTAGATATAATTGTTGTCATTTGATTATAGAAATATAAATCTTAATTGATTTTATACATGTATATCAAGTATAATTATTCATAATATAGGCAGACTCTGTTGGATTTTAGGCAGGATATTTTCCTTAGAATTAGGAAAATTATGAGATTATAATAAAATTTTCCTTAAGAAAAAGTAAAATGATAGCATTTCGCATCAGCCCCGAGGTGGCATGGTCAAAATGCATATGGTGGGGGTGCAAGGCATTACAGTTGAGTTGTCTGTTATAGATAGTAGACGAGCTTAAATGAATTGACAAATGTCATTACTCTGCCAGATGAACTTTTTGCTCTATCATACAACCTCACTTCTCTGCTTTGTCTATTTATAACAGATAATTATAGGCTCCCTTATGATAGACAAAGTCTTTGCTCTGTCATATGACCTTCATTTCTCCACTTTGTCCATTTATAGCAGACAATCATTTGCACGCTATTTTGCATTCATCAGATACATTCTCCACTTTGATAGACAAATGTAAGCTTGGTTGATTCCTTTTCACTTGAGCTTTGTCTATAACATTATTTCATCTTTTGCTTCTACATTAGTCTATATCTTTTCGGTCAGACAGATTAAGATCGTGGAATATCTTCTCTATATTTATCTTTCCATGAGATCTGCAACTTGATTCTGCATACTAAAAACTTTTCAACCACCATTAGTACATAATCTTTAATCAAGTTTTGTTTGTCATCGAAACCATGCATTTATACTAACATTCTTCCCCTTTTTGATAATGATAAAACTTGATTAAAAATTATCTCATAAAAGATAATCTTCCCCTGAATGTATACAGTCTAAAAGTGTTATAAAGTTTAATCATTCCACAAGTTGTCATTTTCTCTTGACTTGTTTTATATGTATTCTCTATATGCATTTTCCCCCTAATTATTTAAAGATTATGCATGTTTGCTATTTAAAGATTATGCATTTTTCTTTTCCCCCTTTGAGATAATTTTTGGAGATTCTTTCTCCCCCTTTTTGTCATAAGCAAAAGGAAACATCCACTCCCAGTAACACACACACACACAAAGAGAAGTAGCCAGAAAATAATGAAACTATTTTGTTTTATTTTAGTAAAAGCAAAGCTATAGACAAAGATAAAAATAACTCAGTCTGCATTGTCAAAGCAAGAGAGGTTGTCTATGAGACCGCGGATGAGGGGAGGTAGGAAGAGGAGAACTTTGTATCATAATGGGTGATACAAAGTTTCAAGAAAGGGAAGAGGGGAAGGAGATAATAATGAGGCGATTAGAGCCTCCTTTCCCTCTCTTCAAGGGCCCTAGCTAATGATGAAGTTGGGTCCAGGGGCAAAAGTGGCTGAAATATAAATTATATTCTTGAAAGTGACATCTTAAAAAAATACTTACTACGTTAGAGGTAATCTGGAACATCGTTACGAATAAAAGTAATATCATCCCAGTAAGAGAAGTGAGGAAACTTCCTTTAGTGCTTCAATTTCTACCATTTGGTGGTCTTCCTACTAGGTCTTCTTCCTAAATGCCCTTCCCTAAGTTTCTTCATCATTGTGGTGTAGATAAGGACTGTTGGTTATGGGCTAAAATAGATTGAATGTGGGGGCCATACGAGATGGTTGATATGATATTTCAAAAAAGAGAGAATAACTTGTATTATAAATAGATTTTGATGTGATTTGAATAGTTGTAAATTGATTTTGGCAAGAAAACAAGGTGTACTCAACCTCAAAAACTATGACCCAAATGCAGTGCAGATAAAATAGTATATAAAAATGGCTTGCTTCGTCTAAGACAAAGTCAATCTCATGAAAGCTTATTAAAACATTGCAATTTCAGTAATAGAAGATTTCATTTTCAGATGATCACATTAGTCATGCCTAATTCTCCTTTAATGTTACAGAAGGTGTCTAAGGTCAGTGGCTTAGTAAAGATATTAGCAAGTTGAGCATTTGTGAGCACATATTCTAGAATACATCATATTTTTCTACATGATCTCTAATAAATTGATGTCTAATTTCTATATGCTCGGTTCTTGAATATAGAACAAGGTCCTTTGTCAAGCATATGACACTAGCATTGTCACCTTTGATAGTTATATCTCTATAGCTTAGTCCATAATTGAGAAGTTGTAATTTCATCCACATTAATTGAGCGCAACAACTTCCAGTTACGATATATTCACCCTCTATTGTAGAGAGAGCAAAACCAGTTTGTTATCTAGAGAACCATTATACTAGACTATTTCCTAGGGAATTAACAGGTTCTATTTGTACTTCTTCTATTAACTTTGTATCCTCCAAAGTCAACATCTGAATATCCAATGAGTTCAAAACCAATTTCCTTGGGATAATAGAATCCTAAATTTGGTGTATCAACTAGATACTTAAAAATTCATTTCACTGTAGGAAGATGAAACTATCTAGGACTAGACAAAAATCTAACACATAAGAATACGCTAAAGAGAATATCTAGTCTAGATGTAGTAAGGTAAAGAAGTGATTTAATCATATTTTGATATTGTTTTTGATCCATGGGTTTACACTTTTCATCTTTATCCAGCCTTGTTGATGTGCTCATTGGAATGCTTACAGCCTTAATTTCTTTTATTTTGAACTTCTTCAACATCTCTCTAGTATATTTGGATTAACAAATGTAGTTTCCATCATCTCTTTGCTTAATTTGCAATATGAAAAAGTAGTTTAATTCTCCCATTATTCTTATTTCAAATTCAGCCTGCATAATCCTTGAAAAGTCCAGACAAAGATCCTCATTAGTAGCTTCGAATATAATGCCATCTACATAAATTTGAATTATCAAGATATCCTTGTCAATATTTTTGATAAACAAGGAAGTATCAACTTTTGCTCTCTTGAATTTATGATTACTTAGAAATTTGCTCAACCTTTCATACCATGATCTTGGAACTTGTCTTAAACTATATAATCCTTTGATTGAGCTTATAGACATGATCAGGTTGATCATCATTTTCAAAACCAGGGGGTTGGTTTACATTCACTTCCTCACTTAAATATCCATTTAGAAATGCACTCTTTACATCCATCTGAAATAACTTAAATTTCTTATAGGATGCAAAAGCGAGTAGCATTTTAATTGCTTCTAATCTAGCTATAGGGGCATATGATTCTTCAAAATTAATTCCGTTTTCTTAGGAATACCCCTTAGCAACTAGTCGCGCCTTGTACCTATAACTAATCCACTTTTATCCAGTTTGTTTTTAAATACCTATCCAGTTTGGGCTAACATTCTCTAGTTTTAGAACTAACTCTCATACTTTGTTTCTCTTAAACTAGTTAAGCTTTTCTTCATTACAATGATCCAATTCTCATCATTTAAAGTTTGATCAATGCTAGTTGGTTTAATTGTAGAAATGAAAGCATAATGACCACATACATTTCGTATAGACCTTATTTTGATACAATCATATACGTTACATATGATTTGTTTTCTAGGATGAGCACTAATAAATATCAAATCTATAAGAGGTTGATAGAGAACATTACTTGGACTTACCTCATCTTCATTTTCTGAAGTTTATATGCCTTCACAATTTGTGTCATCTTCTTGATCCTTTAGTTTGAGCTTCTTTATATTTGTTATAGCTTTATTTGCATCACTATCATACTTCTTTCTTAGGGTTACATTTTCTTCATCAAATTTAACATGTATAGATTCTTCTACAACCTATGTTCTCTTAAAGTATACTCTAAATGCTTTGCTGTTAGAAAAGTAACCGAGAAAGATAGCTTCATCGCTTTTTGGATCAAGCTTTCCAAGGTTATCTTTCCTATTGTTTAACACATAGCACGAGCATCCAAAGGAATGAAAATATGAGATATTTAGTTTTCTTCCTTTCCAAAGCTCATATGGGGTTTTCTTTAAGATTACTCTTATGGTAACCCTATTCAACACATGGCAAGTTGTACTAACTACTTCACCTTAGAATATTTTGGCTAATTTACTCATTCAACATGGTTCTTGCCATTTCCTGAATTGTCTGATTCTTTCTCTTCACAACTCCATTTTGTTGAGGAGTTCTGAGGGATGAAAAACTATGGTGAATTCCTTTTTCATCACAAAAATTAATAAATTTTCTATTCTCAAATTTACTACCATGATCACTGTGGATAGATACAATCAACATTTGTTTCTCATTTTGAACTAGCTTTGAAAATATATAAAATGTTTCATCTTTACTAGTCAAGAGAATTACCCATGTAAATCTAGAATAGTCATCAACTATCATATATACATATATTTTTCTTCCAAGGGTGACAATGTGTGATGGTCTAAATAGATCCACATGTAATAGCTCCAGTGTCATGCCCCACCTTCCAAGGCGTAACTTACCTTTTACACTATTTTTCACCTTGATTTGCTTACTTTTAGGGTGGGGTGCTTGAGTCCTATTATGGAACTTGACTAGTTTTTACAAAACAAATGGACAGAATATCTCCTAAATTATTAGAGTTTAACCTATACAAACATTTATTAAATAAAATTTAATACGATAATTCCAAAGATAATCATCATATACCTACAGCCCAGAATTTGTATCACACTATGATGGAAATAACCTAACTGATTCCAAGATAAATAATATGCACATTTTTCTACTATTATGACATGTCACTCCATTACAATATACATTAGGGACAATTTAATAGAATTATACATCACTTGAGATCTTTAAAATACAAATATATAATGACATATAAATTTCTAATACAAATTATTTTATTATAATAATATGGTATTCAATATTAGCTCACCAATCCCAAACCTTAGTTAGGAATCTTCATTTGGTCGGTCAACTAAAAAAATTTAACAAGATGGCGTGATTCTAGATAACTTAGTAAGTAGACAAATGTCATAAATAATAGTTAATCCATAATTAACATATTTCATATCCAATAATCAATATTTATCATTATAATTAATCAAAAATGGATATATACCAATTAATAAATACCACATAAAGAAATCCATGTTATTTCAAATCGAACAAATCTTCAAATTTAATATACAATAAAGGGATCTTCTCTATCCCTCATATTAAGCATTCACACTAAACAAAACATTAATTTTTAATCAAACATGGGATATCCACTATCCATAACCAAAACATACATGCCTAAATTCATATAAATGGGCTAATCGCCATGAATTTAACAAACATGCCTGTATTTCAAACAAATGGGATATACATTATCCCTATCCATCCAATGGAAACAAATGCCTATTTACCTCAGGCCTCTGGCTCCAAACCATTCCTCAAGTTTTATGCTTTTGCATCCTTCTTGTATCATTCTGTATAGGGATTTAATCATAATCATTTACAAATAAAATTCTTAATTCATTTTAATCTAATGAATTCTCATTTCTAAATATTATGAGTGCTTAACCTTAACCACAAGGCCAATTATAGTCATTAATTCTATATCAAATCATTAATACTCTTTTACATTAATTAGGGTTTTCAAAGTGCTTTTATTTATGACAATAATTCCTTACCATATAACATGAATCATACTTAAACGGCTTGGAATTTATTTAATTAAGCTGTGAATACAACTAATTCAGGCTTCCATAGCTCAAACCCAAAGACCTTCTTTAATCCTCAACTAGTGTATAATTATTTATTTGATTCCACCATCCAAATTAACCCAAACAAGCTTCTAAACATTATAAATCACACATTAAACCTTTCTCCTATGATAATTTCACAAAATTCATGATATTCTCCAATTCTTATGCCAAATCATTCCTAATACCTGATTAAGCATGTATAAATCAGGTTCTCATAATTTCAACATCAATTTCATTATTTTTCCTAAATTTTTAAAAATTTATAAAACCCTAGTTCAGCCAAAATTCAAATTTGAATGGGGAAAACAAACTTATACTGTGAATTAAGCATTACTAACACCCATAGATGAACATCCAAGCTCCATGCTTCCATTGGCATCTTCCATTTGAATAAAATTGGCTCTTCTTCTACTGCTCATTGTGAAAACATAAAAAACTAGGTGCTTGAGTGATTACTCATCTGAATCATCATGTTCTTTAGCTATTCAAGCAAAGAATTTAGTTAAACGGGGTCTAGGGATATGAGAACGGTGCTAGGGAAGAAGAATGGAACGGAAAATGAAAACTGAATAAGTTTCAAGCTTAAAATGTCTAATCTTTAGTGAACCCTTACCATGATAAGTCTTACTGGATGGCCAAAATTTGCAATTCTAGAACCTTATCGAGGTAAAACGTTGCCTTGCCATGGCAAGGTCTTGGTGTATGCCAAAAAAACATGTTTTCTAGAGGCTTGTCATAGCTGAAAATCACCTTGCCATGGCAGAAAATTGTCTTACCATGGCAAGGTCATGCTGGATGCCAAAAACTAAATTTTTTAGAGCCTTGCCATGTAAGGGAATTTTATCCCAAAATAACATTAGTAATTTGATCATAACTTTTACATACGATGTCTCAATGACCTGACCCCTTTTAGTTGCATCTTTTTGGCATAGCACTCATACTCTTTATGTCCAATTTTGTAGCAGAAATAATAAGTATTTGGAGCTTTACTAGGTGCATTATATTTCACCGGTTTCTTTATCCAAGGATAACCCATGAACCTTCTAATGTTTGGATAGTTTTCCCTTTCTTCTATGAGGTTCACTCCCTTAGACCATCTAGCAAATTTTTATAAGTTCTTATTGTTTAACTATTCACAACTAAGTCCCTTTTTGCTGGTTTGGCTAGTCATTCTCATGAACTTGGCTATAGATTCTCCTAGATTGGAGAATTTACTCAACATATCATTTAATAATTCTCTCCTTCTTTAGATTTTCAACCTCTTTTTGTAGAGATAGATTTCTTTCTGCTAAAATAGAATTGATTTTGATAGTCGCATCAAAGTGTCTTTTCTTTTGAGTGAGTTTTTGGCTAAGAGATTCAAAT
This sequence comes from Pouteria campechiana, assembly GCA_036873735.1. Classification (NCBI taxonomy): domain Eukaryota; kingdom Viridiplantae; phylum Streptophyta; class Magnoliopsida; order Ericales; family Sapotaceae; genus Pouteria; species Pouteria campechiana. Next base: position 16,906 of record JAYJMB010032313.1, read on the forward strand.
TCACTGAAGAGAGAGTTGTATGATTGTTGTAATTCATCAAATTTTTTGCATTTCAAATAAGTGCTAATTGAGCTTGAAGAATCAAAACTGTAAGAATAGTAAGAGTTTACCTCTGTCTCTAGTTCCGTTATACATTTCTCTTTGATGGTGATTTGATCTGTTGATTCATTCTCCATCAAGGCCATGTAGCATATTTTTGCGAGGTGTCCAACTTCATTATTACCTTTCTCACTCAAGCTTGTCCCTGATGAGTCTTTACCATTCACATACATTCCTCTAGCTTAGTTTCTTGAAGTGTTTTTTTTCTTTTCAGTGATCCTTCTTGTTCATGTTTACTTTTTCTTCATAGGGACACTTGAGAGACATGTGTCCAATCCCTCCATATCTATAGTATCTGTAAAGATCTTTCTTTCTTTCAACTATTTTCTTCTCTTGTCTAGGCTATCTCCTTGAGGTGCTGCCTCTACCGCTTCTTGCAAAGTTTCTAAAGTTTTTGACCAATATGGTCATATCATCCTCAGATTATGATCCCGGATCACTATTACTTTCTTTAGTGACTTAGAGAGTAATACTTTTCTTTAGCTTTTTTGACTCCTCTCTCTTACTTTTGATGAGCTCATGTGACATTAGTGAGCTGATAAGATAGTCTATCAGAAGAGTATTCAGGTCCTTTATTTCCTCTATTATTGTAATCTTCTAGTTCCATGATTTTGGTAGCGCTCTTAGTATCTTCATTACCTGTTCAGAATTTGTGACTTCTTTTTTCAATCCTTTCAAAGAGTTATTAACTTTAGAAAATGAGCATACATTTCTGATATACTTTCTCTTTCGTTCATCCTAAAATTCTTGAGTTCTTCTATCAACATATTTCTTCTAGTTCCCTTAACTTATGAGGATCCTTCATATATAGATACTAATTTATCGCAAATACCCTTTGTAGTACTGCAAGAGGATACTCTATCAAACTTAGATGAAGATTGTCCATAAAATAAAGAGTTTGTAGCCTTTGCATTATTTTAGACTGAGGTGGCTTCCTCTTTAGTCAATGCATTCACTTTAGTAGTGGGAAGAGTAATTCCAACTTTAATAGCCTTCCAAGACTCCATATCCTTGGCTATAATGAATTGCTTCATCCTCAACTTCTAATAAGTGAAGTTAGTTCCATTAAATATGGGTAGCCAGGTAGATGATTGCCCCTCAGCAAATATCTGAAACGAGGATGATGGATTTACCATTGGATCATTACAAGTGTTTATGTAGTTTGATACCACTTATTGATCCCAAAAATTAGGCAAAAACCCAAAAGGGGAGGGGTAAATTGGGTACTAAAAATAATTATTTAACCCCTTTAGAATTAATTGTCTTTCTAGCAATCAATCACCCAATCAACTAATACACTAATAAATAAGACACAAGGATTTTTTTAGTGGTTCGAGTAAATACTCTACTGCACTCTTTGAAGAACACTTTCCTCTTAGTTTCTTATATTCTACTTTTCCCAATAGCAAAAATATAGTAGTGCTCCCAGCACTCTTCCAATAACACTTCCTCTTAATGTCTTGGGTTCTACTTTTCCCAACAGCAGAATTACAATAGTGCTCTTAGTACTCTTTCAGATTCTAGCTCTAGGGGGCACAAACATAGTGCTCTCAATGCTCTTCTAGATTTTAGCTCTAGGGGGCATATTCACAATGCTTCCAACACTCTTTTAGATTCCAGCTCTAGGGAGCATGAATAAATAGCTCTTGTCTGCACTCAAATAGTCTTGAGTTTAGTCTCAACCACTACCTCAGGGAATTTACAAAGAATGAATATTAAAAGTTAAAGTATAGGTATTTCTCAGTATGCACAGGAGAAGGTTTTTTAAAATTAAATGCGGAAGGTTTGGGAAAAGTTTGAATGCAAGGCTCTTGATTCTTGAAAGATAGCAGAAGGTTTTGGCTCAGATCATTAAATGCTCTCAAGAAGATTTTGAATAATTTCTTTGATACTTGGTTGCTTCCTCCTGCTCCAATGATGCTTCATTTATAGTTGCTTTGAATTCCAGCCTTTGGTAGTAAGTGGACACCATTAATGATAGAAAATCATTTTGATTAGTGCTTTTGAAATTTCTAACTTTTGATTAATCCTTGTCTGCTAAAATGTTTGCAGTGCTGACCTTAAAGAAAATGATTTTTAGTTTCTTAATAAGCTTTGGTTGAGGTATCACTACAATGGCTAACTCTTTGATCAAAATGGAAAGTGCATTATTAATGTTGAACGAAGACTAACAATTTGGCTTGTCCGTTGCTTGTTTTTTATTTATGATAGATGAAGTATCTATCCAACTGTTCATAAGATAAAATTTCTTCATCTTCTGGTTTGTCTTTCATAAGTAGTAGACAAATAATGGAGATGTTATTTCATCACATCATTTGTTAGGTTGTCTATTATAAGTAACAGACAGATCTTAGAAGCATAGACAAATTGTTCTTTCCAATGCTTTGTCATATGGGTTGTCTGCTGAATTGTAGAAACACAGATGACTTGTTTCTTCAGTACTTTGTCTGCTGAGTTGTCTGTTATAAGTAATAGATGAATTTTTAGAGTACAGATGGATAATCTTTATTACTTTGTCTATTAGGTTTTTATTATAGATAGTAGACGAGCTTAGGTGAATAGACAAATGCCATTGTTTCACTAGATAAACTTTTTACTTTGCCATGCAACCTTCACTTCTCTTCTTTGTCTATTTATAACAAACAATTATAGGCTCACTTATGATAAATGAAGTCTTTGCTCTGCCATACAACCTTCATTTTTGTACTTTGTTTATTTATAATAGATAATCATTGGCTCACATATGATAGATGAAGTTTGTTATTTTGCATGTTATTTTGCATTCATCAGATATAATCTCCACTTAAACAGATAAATGTAAGCTTGGTTGATTCCTTTTCATTTAAGCTTTATCTATAACATTACTTTGGCATTTGCTTCTACACTAGTCTATGTCTTTTCGGTTAGACAAATTGACGTCTTGTAATATCTTCTCTATGTTCATTTGTCCATGAGATCTATACCTTAATTCTACATACTAAAAACTTAGCAACCACCATTAGTATATAATCTTTAATTAAGTTTTATTTGTTATCATAACCATGCATTTATACCAACAACTCCTTAGTGTCATAGCATTACATTGCTCCCTTAGATTCTTCTTAGTATTGCTTGGGAAAACACCTTTGTTTGAATTATGTGCAACATTAGCAAGTTGACTAATTTGAGTTTACAAAGACTTGATAGAATTCGCCTCAAAATTGTCTAATCTTTCTTCATTCTTGTTGATTCTTGTTTGAATTTCCAACACAGATGCTTTAGTTTCCATAACAAGAGTACTCACGAGATCTTCAAGTGAAGGCTTCTTTTTTGTTGGTTAAGGTTGAGGTTGAAAGCTAGAAGGAGGGTTCATGATATTATTAGGATTTTCATAACATATATTTTCATGATTTTTCAATCATGGATAATACTAAGTTGTTAGGTTGCATCCACTATAATTGTTGTAACCCACTTTATTCACATACCGCACCTCTTATGATCCAATAGTATTTGAAGAAGACTCTCTAGCAATTGGAATTCCCTTTTATGCCAAGTTAGCTATCTAATGAGTTAGAGATGACATGCATTAAGAATAAGATATTACAAAAGAAAATAATGAACACTCAATATTATAACTAATTGATCAAACTGCAATATCTACATAAGATCCATGTCTCCTCTAAAAATAGAGTTTAGCTACTCATGATAATATTAAAAACAATCCTAAGTATTCTAAACATGATGAAAATATTGAAGGAAAAATAATAAAGAACAATGAAACCTTAATTGAATATGATCTTCCTCCATAGCTTTTGCACCAAATCTTTTTCTAACCTTGAACTCCTTCACCATAGTTGTTTCTCTTCCTTGTTTAGAAGCTCTCTCTCTCTCTCTAAATAACCTAATTTAGGGTTAGGTTTCACACACTTAAGAATTTATATTATGATTTGCGCAAAAAATACATAATTTTCTTAAATTAGGAAGCTACCACACAACCTAGCGTAGTTGCGCCACATAATCTATTTGCAACATGTTTTGGATAGCAACATCAGCATAGCTACCCTGCTCATTGGCATAGTTGCACTCTTACAGTGTTTCCAACTTCATGAAAAGTGATGTAAGCATTGTGAATAGTAATTTCAGTATACAACTTTCCAAATTTCTAAGCTTGCTTTTTATTCGATTCAAATCTTCTAATCTTTAATCAACCTATATACAAAATAAAAACACATGTAAAACCCAAATAAACTCTCAAAGATAAAGCAAATATCAAGCCCAAAAGATACATAATATAAGTGAATCAAATACACTTATCAATGGTAGATCACTTTGAGCAATACAAAGGCTGCCCTAATACCAATTGTTGGTCCTATATGATGGCTTAAGCAATTAGAGTTAACGAAAGTGTAAATCAAGCTAGAATATACAATCACTCAGAAAAAATCAAAAACATAGAAATTATAGTGGTTTAGCAAATCCTACCTACTTCGCTCTCTAAGTTAAATTCCCAGACTTAGGTTCTACTAATGACCTTAATCCTAAAGTTTGGAACAGATTCACTCTTCTATGGATTTACAACTCTAGTTGTCTATCTAGTTGAATTACTTACACTCCTTGTAATTATTCAAACTATCTCTTAGTTTACAACTCAAGCCAAGATATAATAAATAAAAAGGAATAAATAAATCTTAACTTATAACTAATCTGACACCTAGGTGACTTCTGAACTTCATAGCCTATTGTCATTAACGATCAAAGACAGCCAATTTGAGCTGCCACTTTTTTTCACCTATTCTCCTGTTTTATAGCATAGTAACTATTAAGTCTAAGGGCTTGGTTTTAATAAGTAACAAAACTGATTAATGACTTGAATTAAGTTAAAGAAATATTGTTGAGTTTTTTGCTTTCAAAAGAGCTTCAGACATGATGCAATAATGATTAAATAGACATTAAGAAGCTTTAGAGGTGGCGATGACAAGTTCAAAAGGTCTAAAGCCACACTTCAAACAAGTTTTAGAAGTCTAGTAATGGCATCTATAAGCTTCAGAGGGAAGAAGAGGATGTTCAAAATGAAGTAGAAGCTTCAGAGTATAAGGAGTAGATTTAGAGTTTTTTCAAAAGAGAAAGAAGCTTTAGACTATGTTCCAGTAAGAAGAAGAAGTGTTTAAAGCTTCAAAACATTTTCAAATATTTTGAAGGTATTTCAGATGAGAGAAGAAAAGCTTCAAAGGTGACACTGATAAGATTCAAAGCCTTAGATGTTCTTCAGAGTCACTTCATAGGATAAGACAAGCTTTAGAAGTGAAGAATATAGTTGTTAGGGATGTCAAAGCATTGTAGGAATGAAGTTCTTATAAGCTCTGAAAGATAGAGCTACAGATGGTTTGGAAAATATAACCATTGAAGGTATCAAGATGTCAAATCTTTAAAGGTGTTCTGAGGCCCTAAAATACTAACTTTAAAGGGTCTGAAGTTATGCATGCTCAAGACATTAATGGAACTCAGCCTTTAGAGGTTCTGAAGTATGCTTAAATGGCAGATTATGTTAAGTGCCAAACACAAAATCTTAAACAGTAGAAAATAGGATGCAACGACTAGAGAAGTTTTAAAACTTATAAATAGAGGTTCTAATAAAGAAGAAACAAGACTTTAAGTATGCTTAATAGGGATTAATCACAAAAAACTCAAGTCTTTAAAGTGCAATCACTCTAATAGGCTTCAACGAATAAAGTACTTTAGAGATATATCTTTACATTTTAGAGGAGAATGAAAGCACTATGAGCTTATTATATATCTGTTTATTTGAGCTTAATTTGTGTACACCTTAAGCCTGATTAGAAGTAGTCTCTTGTATACTTATGTTTATTGTATTGAGTTACTGGTAAGCTCTGAAGACTAGTGGGGAGTTTCTGGTTAGCTCAAAAACCAGATTGTATAAATTGTTAGTGAGCTTTGGAAACCAACATTGGAGAGTTGCTAGTGAGCTTTAGGAAAACTAGATTATAGAATTCTTGGTTAGATAATAAAATCAAGGGAGGTTGATTCCACAGGATATAGTGGAATCCAAGGTTAGAAAAACCTTGGAGAATAAAGTAGGTGCCAAAGGGGTTCGAACCACTACAATCCTTGTGTTTTTATTGCTTTTTGCGCTTGTGTGCTTCTACTACATTATAGTTTCTACACTTAAACAACCCATTTGTTTTCCCCATACCATTTGGATTCCAACTTTTTCATACAACCTACATATCATAGCAGGTGGGTACAACAACAATTGCTAGAACAAATTTTCTCAAAGAGGTTAAAGAATAAGTCAAATAGACTAAAAAATCAGAATTGCATAACTATCAGAAACAGACCCAAATCGTTGACATTTTTCACAAAGCTGTCGACATTTGTTTTTCAAAAAAAATCCATTGAGGTTTAATTTCGTTGAATTTATCCCTAACTATCAATCAGTTAAACTTCAAACCTCACCAAATTCAAATCTGTTGAGGTTTCATTTCACTGAATTTGTCCTTGACTGGTAATCCATCAAGGTTTGAAAACCTTGTTCACAGAAAATGTCGACGGATTATGAAATCTATCAATGTTTTAACTTAACTTGAAATGCATTCTTTTTGAACAAACCATTCTTCAACCTATTTACACCAATCTATGTCAACTAACCACATCATTCAATTATCCATTCACATAAACAACCACAACCAAACAAAGCAAATCACATTTCACATCTACCATCCCTACACCAAGAAAATTTACCCCTCAGATGACCATTCAATCATTAAGAAAATCATCTTAGCTACCAACAAAATCTACCCTCAACAATTTGAGCTTGAAGAACTTCAAGAACAATTAGGATAGGATTTCTTTTAAAAAATTTTCCAAGAAGAAGTATGAAAGAGGGAAATTTATTGATTATGATTTTTTAACAAAGAAAGGTTTTAGTTTTCGAAATGGTTGAAGGCATTTGATGTTTAAGAGTTTTTTTGAAGAAAAACTTATGATATATGATGAACATGTCAAGCTATTTTATCTCTACTTCAATAGGAAGAAGGAGAAGATGGTCTGTATAAGCTTACTACCTATGTCTGAGGGAAGCAGATTATATTCACCATAAAGGAGTTTGCAAACATAATGAAACTTCCATGCATATCTTTACATAATACTTATGATAGATTAAAAGTTTTTTAGTGCTTGACTGGGAAGGTATCTTTGTCCACAAAGAAAAACGGATTTACAAATGAAGAATTCTCATCTGTGAAATTCAAGCTAGTGCATCACATAGTTACACAATGCTTGTTTCCAATGGATGGAGGACATGATGCTGTGATCGAACAAGAGTGTGTTCTAATCTATTGTATCATGTACAACTTAGAGTATGATTCAGTAGATGCAATGTTAGAGTATATGTTTGCTCAGAAGTTAAGAGGAAATGGTCATCTCCCATGTATTATGTATCTCCCAAGGTTTTTTAAGCATTATGAAATTAATCTCATGATGATATCCTAACTTGCCTATCCAGTTATGATGAGATAAAAATAGGAACCTTAAGAAGAATAAGATACATAAAAAATGATTATAAAGTGTGAAGAATGATCTTTGAAATGCCTGGAGAAAATGTGGAGGAACCTACTATTGATGTGGAAGAACTTGCTATTGCAAAAGATGAATAAGACAATTTTCAAGATGTTATGGGGGATGGAGATCAAGAAGAAGAGGAGGGATCTCTTGAAAAAACTGAGAAAACTCCTCATGATAGTCCGAGCGGAGTTGATTTAGCAACAACCCTATCAAATTCACAAAACACTCTAGCCACTATCATACCTTCTCCTGCCACAACTATTCCTCCTTCTTCATTTCTAGCTCCTTCTACAACTGCAGTTGCTACTTCCTCCTTCATTGATGTTTCTACTTTGCAAGGATATTTAGCATCAAGTCTTAATACACTAAAGGCTGACTTGCAAGCATATATTCAAGAGCAAATCAATGCCTCCTCCACACAAGGACATTTTGGAGATGAATCCCAATCAAACAAACAAGATGATAAGTCTCCTCCTCCACATCCTTTATGAACCTTTGAACAAAACTACTTTTAAGAATTTTAAGATTTGATAACTAACCTATCTCATCTTTTTAACATATTTGAGTTTATATTGGTTGATGCTTTGAACACTTTTTGGACCTCAAACACTTATGATTGCTAACTTTCATCTTGTCATTTATTTACTTCTTGTCATATTGTCATTTAATTTTTGTGCATTTATGCATAGTCATTTTGATTTATGCAAAAAGGGGAAGAATTTTGCAAAGAAAGGAAAGCAATTTGATAGGTGGAGGAATGTCATTTTAAAGTTAATCCATTTTGGTTTTGTCATCATCGAAAATTGGGAGAATTGTTTGACTCTCGTTTCCTATTTTGATGATGAACAAACCAAGATGACTTGATATGTTTAGAATGTAAATTGGAATGATGTTAATACTAATCTAATACTTGTAGTATTTGGTGTGAAGTGACTCAACCCATTATAAGGGTTGATAAGTTTTAATATGCGAGTAACTAGTACAAAGTTGAAATGCTAATTGAATTCCAATAAGAGAATTCAAAGTGTGGTTGATTGAATTAGATGTGGAATATGATTTAATTTATTCGGTTGTGTTTGTTTGTGTGAATGGATGATTAAATGATGTAGTTGGAGGATATAGATTGGTGTAAATAGGTGGAAGAATGGTTTGTTAAAAAAGAATGCATTTTAGGTTAAGTTAAAACATTGACGGATTTAACTACCCTAGGCATTTTAACCACGCCATCCCAGGGCCAATGCGAGACGCTACCATCTTATATTCCAGAGAAGAATCTTACCAAAAATCCGGCAAAGTCTCTTCTGAAATATAAGTCATTTCTTCTATACAATCATGTATTCCATAATAATACAATTCTATTTATCTATACAATACAAACAAAATTATTAAAACTCACCCATAAACCCATTGCTACCCAAAATTGTAGCCACATCATGATGCCAACGAGCATATCTAGCTTGTTATTACATCCATTCACAACATTACATACATTAATTACTATGGCATGCCAACATATCTATTCTATATTACTTGAAAGATATATATACAATGAAAAATTTCCTTTTCAAAACATTATATTAATACAACTATCATCTTCGAATCTATCTCTCAAGCATCGGTCTTCAACTAGCAGCTAAAAATTCAAATAAAGGGGTGAGTCTGGGTAAACTCAGTAAGTAGGTGTATAACAAAGAATAAACAACAAGAGGGATCCATTAGGCATCTCAAAAGTATATTTAGCACGAATATGATCTCATTTTTTTGTTTTTATGCCATCTAGGCATAAATATATCAAGTGTAACTCATAGTTGAATATATCAAGTCACAATCTAGATATTACAAGAATACTATATAATCTAAGAAATACTGCATTACATAATAATTTAATATATAATTACATCACATCATAACATATCCAATTCATACATATTGGGATCTTCACTACTCCCAATTCACATATGAATTCACAATACCATATAACAATTTTTGGGATATTCAGCATCTCAAACATTTTACACTTATACACATACTTTACAAACACAACGTTCATAGGATAGCCATTATCTCCATTCACTCATACATGTTTACATGCATAAACATGGAATCCATCTTAGTCCATGCAGAAGAATCACAAGAATACATCTCAATATTTAACATATATACATAAATATATAATAAACAATAATTCACGGGATATCCATTATCCCCAACAATCATTTCATCCATGCCCATTTGCAAACATATAGGATAGACACTATCACCATCCATTTTAAACATTCACACATTGAAAATAATCACACCTACTTACCTTAAAGTAGAATACTTTCATAAGCCTTCAATTCAATTGTTTAAGTTTAAAATCCTTGCCCTATGGGTCCTACATACATAGCAATTCAATTTACACATAATTTTTCTATGAAAGTATTTCATTGTGCATTTATATCTACTCACAATCTGTTTTCCCATATAATTAACACTTCAGCCCCATCATAATCAATATAGTTAATGGTTAATTTAATAACATAAATCATGCAATTCCATTCCACCTTCAAACAGCCTATTCATTTAGACATTTTGTCAGATACAAAATATGCATTTCTAAATTGTGTAGTTTAGCAACATGGCACATATGAACTTCATTTTCTTTTTTATACATTTTAATTCATAACATAATCATCATCATAATTACATCATAATCATGCTAATTTGGGTATAAAAATTAATTTAAAACAACCCTTGCATCATTGAATTTTTAAACAACCCTCACTTAAACTTTTCCACAAACAAGTTGTAGACATGACTTGAAGCTTAATTCCCATCCATTTTAACTAATCTCTAACCTAATTAGCATTGTGAAAACACCATTTGATCACTAATTAACAAGGATTCAAGCCCAAATAGATTATGTAATTAAGTTCATGCCACAAACAGTCCATTCTTGCATTTCAACATACATCTTGCATCTCAACAAACATCTTGAGCATACATGCTTGAAATTCAATTTTTCCATCTTCACTAAACTATTCTTTAGCATAACATTAACCATTATTAAATGATTAATTACCTCTAAACATATTATTAAACCTTAATCATGTTAAAAAAGTTGGTGTTTTAAGGTTTTATATTGCAACTTCTCCTTTTGACATTTAAACAAACATATAGCATACATATGTTCAATCTAAAATTTTTTCATCAATATTAAGCTACAAATCATTATAAATTAGCATCAAATAGTAAAAAATTATTATCCCTTGATAACCAAATTCATTTAAACAGATCATGATACCCAAATCAATGTCCAAATCATGCATCTCCACCCTCCATCATGTCATTCTTGCTGTCCACTTTTGTGGATAGCAATATGGGCATTTAATCATGCCCAAATCATCTTATTTACACTCCTAATTTTATCACAATCTATTCCCTCATCTTTTTCCTAAAATTTTAGCAAGGTTCCCATCCCTAATCATCCCCAAATGATCAACAAAATGGCCTAATCGTGTATATACTAAAAATTGAGTTGGGGAAATGAGTTTACCTTCACTCTTTTGATGAAATCAAACTCTTTCTTCAATTCTCCTCTCAAATCAGCAAGGCCTCTCATATCTCAGCAACTTCTTGTTGAGAAATAACATCTCAAAGGATAAAAATGAGGTGTAAATGATCTCTTCTTTGCTTGAAAATTTTTCCCAAGCAATTTCGTTGGGATTTGATGGAAGATGGGGGGGCATGGGAGAAATGGCTTGCTCGTTCTCCCTGGTTGGACATGAGAAGAGAGGGAGAAAATGGGATAAGGACGTCTCTTTCTTAGGGTTATTTAGGTTTTGACTTGGTGCTCCATAAGGATATACCACACTATGCAAGTACAACTTTATTTAATCTCATCCTTAATTTTTCACCAAATACATCCTCAGTAATTAAAGAATATCTTTTTCATATGATATCTAAATAATATGATTTTTGATACATTGAAAAGATACTTCAATATCTAAAATTTTCATGTTAATAATATTTCTAAATCATCCCACAAATATGTCAAAAAAATTAATTAAAGTGGCCCGATAATTCACATCATTACCTTTTAGCAGCTTAGAATAGTCTCGTTGTTTTGATCATAATTTCTTCGTCTGATATCAAAATTAAGTGATTCTTAATTAGTTGGAAAGTAATTTCAAGACTTACAACTTTTATGTTGAACACTTATTCTAATTCATCCATTATCTATGTCAAAAAAATTGAACACAAATGACCCATTTTCCAAATTTAACATTTTCTTTAAATAGACTTATACAGTTTTGAGTTTTTCTCAATCTTTTATTTATTTAATTTCATTCCTTTTCACTAATTTTCATATAATTTTACTACATAAATGGTACCCATAAAATATAATAATTTTCTTGCATAATTAAAATGACATCATGTAATTATTAAAGAATATACACATTAATTTTCATTTTAAATTATGCATTATGTCAAAAAATTTTCTAAACTTCTCATGTATTTGCTCATACATTAAAATAATAATTTTTCTCATTAATTAATCATCAAATAACCAACAATTGGGTTTATCAACTGCAATTTAATCATAACATTATTTTTACATGTGCATATTAAATTCAGCATGCACCATTTTATTTTGAATTTCACAAATTTTCCTACTCCAGATTAAAATTTCAATTTTACTCACTGTATAAAATTCAGAATCACAACTTCTTAATAATAATTTATAATTTAACATTATCAGGTGTTACACAAGGTTTTCAAACCTTGATGAATTACCAGTCAGGTAAATCCAACGGAGTTAAACCTTAATGGATTTGAATTAGGTGAGGTTTGAACTGTAACTAATTATTAGTCAGAGACGAATTCGACGAAGTTAAACCTTGACAGATTTCTTTATAAAGAACAAACGCTGATGATTTTATAAAGAAATGTCGATGGTTTTGAATCCGTTTCTTATAATTATGTAGTTTTTTAGTTTATTTAACCTGTTCTTTAACCTTTTTGAGAGAATTTCTCCCAACGGTTACTAGGCTATAAAATGAGAGATTAGGTGAAGAAAAGTGGCAACTCAAGATGTGAACAAGGGTGAATTAAAAAGCTTAAATATATAATGAATTGGATTATTGCTAAACTCTATTTTGCAAGTACTTGTGATTGACAAAGAGGTTGTGAAGTCTAGAAGTCACCTGGGTGTCAATTTGGTTATAAGCTAAGATTTATTTATTACTTCTTTGTATTTATTATACCTTGGTTTGGGTTGTAAACCAAGAGACAGATTAAATCATTACTACGAGTATAAGTAATTCAACTGTACAGCTATCTGAAGTAATAAATCTAAAAAATAGAGAATCTGTACCACTTGTAACTTTGGGACTAAGGTAACTAGTGAAACCTAAGTTTGAGAATTTGACTTAAACAATGGAATAAGTAGGATGTGCTAAACTACTATAACTTTTACGTCTTTGATTTTTTTGAGTAATTTTATATTCTAGCATGATTTGTGCACTTTCATTAATTTTGTTTGCTTAAGCCATGGTTCCGGACAAACAACATAGATAATTGAAAGTAAGCAACATACCTTATTATGCAAAAATATTAGACTCAAAATCTGGGTGATTTTTTTTACAAGCCTTTTTCTAGCTCAATCGGTTGGTTACTAGAATGTCCACCATGTACATATGGATTGGTTACCAAACTCTCCACCATTTCTACGTTCCAAATACCTTACGTTCCAAATACCTGGGTGTTAGGTAACTCGACCGAGGAAAGGTCCCGGTTCCCCTTCGGTGGGGTTTTGGCTCGAGGAAAGAAATAGACGGGTAACATTCGCGGACGCGCCTGTACATATGCTAAAAGCTCCAAAGTTTAACCGTGATCCGGAAGCATTGATACAGTGGCGTCCAATGGATGGACAACATCCCCAAAATATTAACCTTTCACCGAATTATTTATTTTTCGGTTCATATTTTATTAAATGGCAGCAGCAGGCGACCAAACAACAGATCCTCCCTCTTGAAGTTAAGACCGCTCGAAGGAATTTTAAAATAAAAATGTCTTCTTACACTCGAGTGCCGGGCATGTAAATTTTCAAGTGTGTAGGGTATATAAAAAGGAAAAAAAGCCTTTAAAATCTCCAATTTCTCGCTTCCTTGTCGCTGTCTCGTGCGTTGCCTTCTCTGTCCCTTCTGATGCCCCACCTAAGCTCCAAGTTCTGCTCCGCTGGCATTTCATAATCCCACACTGGTTTTTTTTTTTTTTTTTCAATTTCTCGGAGAATGATTTCCGGAGAAATGAATTCCTCTTCTGAGTCAGTGGAATCCCGCTCCATTGCTTCCGGAAGATCCAAGTAGCACCCGTTCCTAGGGCGTTGTCGGATTGGTTTTGAGTTTTCAAAATTTCTTTCCCTCTCGGAAGGAGAAAATGTCAGCGCCGGGATTTTCGTCGTCAAGATCGGAGAAGAAGGGCGACAATGGCGCTGCAGCGGCGCCAGGAGCCAAGCAGCAGAGAAGAGATCCATATGAGGTCCTCGGCGTCTCGAGATACGCTTCCGACCAGGAAATCAAGTCCGCCTACCGCAAGATGGCTCTCAGGTAGGCGCCTCTGCCTTCGGAAGTTTTATGTCCTTCTTCTTTTTGTCCCTGCATGCGAAAATTGAGGGCTACGACCCTTCAGCTAGGGTTTGTCTTCATTTGAAATTTAGGAATTATTTTGTTTTATTGTACTTGTAATTTGATTTTGATGTTTTGATTTCGAGTTTACACGGAATTAGCTCTTTTCCTTTACAATGTGTCAATTGAAGTAGAGGGAAAAGGAATAAAGAAAGAACAAATCAAAGGGTTCACTTGCGAATTGTCATTAAGGATTTTCCGCCCATTGACTGTAGTTATAATAATTTGAAATTTGAAGGAAAATGTTCCAACTTCTTAACAGTTATTTGCCTGGCAATAATGTGGCCTATAACAGTAGAATGAAGATCTCAGTGCATGAACAGTAGCATTATGTTTTATGTTTTATTTATTATTGGGTGGACCGTGGGGTTAGTCACACAGTCTAATTTAATCTGATGATGTTGTTTTTAATTCAGATTTCAGTTTTTCTTGATCTTAATTGATATTATGTAAGCCTCACAAAAGCTGATGAGAGTTAAATAAATGAATATTGCTAACTTCAAAAACGGTTTTGCTCAACACAACTTTAGCAGCTGGCAATTTGCCATTTATGAGGCGGTAATAGTTTTTGCCATTATGAAAACCTTCTTCCTTCCTGCTGTTCATCTCTGGAACTTTTCCTTAAACTTTTCTTCTCTCACTATTTACCATCCCTAATGAATCGTTGAAAAATGCGACCAGGCTTTGGTTCTCAAAGGATGTTTGCCCCTTGAAACAATTGTTTGACTGATTTGATTCAATCGTTTGGTTATCTCAGTTATTTGATTTTCAGTATGTTCCATTTGGTTCTCAAGGGATTGGTTTTTTTCTTTAATTTTGATTTGTCTTTTAAGAAAAGGTTTCTTGGCTTTTGGATAAATTTTCCACTTCTACAGCCAGTTCTACGTTGGAAACTATGCTGACAAAGCTAATATAGACAGAAAATTACAATTCTCAATGAGTTTTTAAGCTAATATAGTAAATTAGAAGACTCTTCCACTTGAACCAATATCCTTTAGATAAAGAATTAATTCAAAGTTCAGTATGGAAGATGGTACCTTTCTAAAGGATCCCTAAAACTATTCCCAAATATTTGAAGGGTAATTTGAAATTTCTGAGATTGAAATGGGTTTCTGAAATTTTAGAAAAATAGGCTGTTTTGCAATTTTACAAACCGAAGGTGCAATTCAGTAAAATTTCCAGATGCCAGGAACTTTCTATTAAATTTCAGAACTCAAGAGACCTGCCTGCAAAAGATTTTGAGTGACCACTTTGCAAAAGTTTCAAAGTCCAGGGATTTTTATTCTAATTTTAGCCAAGGGCTTATTTCCAAAACCCAAAATCAAGCGGCCTGGAACTCAAACAGGAAATAAAGTTTCTGTTTAAATGGGATAGTTGGTTCTTTTTTGTTCTCAGCAGCATATGTGGGTTCTTGGGCTCTGTTAGGGAACTCTAACACATATTAGTTATCGAGCTGGCAACTCGCCACGTCAGACTACTACCTTTTCAGGATCTCTCCGAATCCCGCGAAATCCGAAGTTAGGATACGCATCTCCAGGGATTCCTCTCCTAAATAAACTTCTTAGTTCGACCTGCGTACAGATCCGCAAGATTCCCGGCTATGCACTCCGCTCATCTATAAATACAAACCAGGTATGCATCCTTAGGACAGATCACTCGTTCTTATTCCATCCTCCCTCTAAAAGTTCCGTATACTAACTTGAGTGTCGGAGTGTTCACGCCGGGAACACCCCCGGCGTCCTCTGATCATTGTTCTAATCTCGCAGGAATCAAGGAGGGAAGATCTCAAAAGCTGCATCAGCATTCCGTTTGGGAACTGCCCAAACATTGGCGCCGTTTGTGGGAAGCGTTTCAAAAAGTTCAAAATGATGTCAGATGACATTATAAACACAAACAACGCTCCCTCTCTCTCTGCAGTTATCGACAACATGCAGTCCACGCCGAACCAGAACAACACAGCGCCACAACCTGAAAACCTGTCGACTCAACCCAGCTCGACAACCCAACAGGCGATGCAACACATGATGCGTGAGATGATGCAACAATTTATACGGCAACAAGGGAACAATCTATGCGGACCCCTTGCCGCGGAAGCTCTTCTACCACCGCCTCATCACCAACATCAGAAAGGCCCGACAAACAGACCTAGAGACCTTTACGAAGCCAGTGTCTACGTCACCGACCCCGCATTAGGAGCATTGCTACCTGATGTACGGACACCACATCTGGTAAACGTAGAAAACACATCGGCCACGGGCATCCCGGCCGACAACCCGGTAAATACCGTCCATACCGTCTTGGAGCCGATTCAGAGCAAGTTGATTATGGCCATGAAAGAGAAGTATCCTCGCACCCCGGGATAAGAAAACTCCCAGAAGATAATGCCACTAAACTGGAAAGACGGAACACCCAAGGATGGCCAGAGAAGCAAGCATTGGCAAAACGTTCCCCTTTCTGCCCGGAAATCTTGGAGGAGCCTATTCCCAAAGGATTCAGAATGCCATCCCTAGAAGGTTTCAATGGTACCATGGACCCCGACGATCACTTCGCCAGATACGATGGTTAGATGACCCTCGTAGGGGTCTCTGACGCCATTAAATGCCGCGCATTCCTGCCTACACTCAAAAGAGTAGCCCTGTCCTGGTATCAAACTTTGATACCAGAATCCATCAAATCCTTCAGTGATCTAGAAGAGCGCTTCCGGAAATGCTTTATAGCTCAACAGAGGCAGAAAAGAACAGTGAAATCATTGATGATGGTAAAGCAAAGGGAGAACAGGACTCTCCGTGAATATGTGAGTAGATTTAATTGGTTTACATTAGATGTGGAAAAGGTAGACCACAACATCGTGGCAGCAGCACTCCAAAGTGGAATTGCAAACCCGAAGGTCAGATATCAGCTACATCTATGGTCCCTAAGAGACTACTCGGAGCTCTTGGAAATGCTGAATCGACACATAGACGCAGATGAAAGCACTAGAGAAGAGGATGTTAAAAAACAACGGAGCCGGTCGTGATCCCCGCCTTCGTGGCGGGAAGGAAGCCACTGTCGACGTCACCATGGATTCGGGCAAATATCTTCTGCTCACGGATCCGGGAAAAGTAAACTAACAGCAATAAACAGAGATACTCCCAGGCATACTCTTAACTGCTCCGCCACCCACGTCCTCTACGAAATTCAGAGACAGGGATACCAGGTCTCCTCTCCACCAAAGATCAAAAGAAGCCATCTAGATCGAAGCAAATACTGCCTGTTCCACAAAGACATTGGCCACCACACAGATGAATGTCGCATCTTAAAAGAAGAAATCGAGAAGCTCATCAAAAGAGGGAAGTTACTACAATATGTGGCCTATGATTCCAGAAAAGTGGAGGATAAACATCAAAAGGGTAGGGGGCGAGAAGAGGGAAAAAGACCTTGCAACAGAAGATAATCAACCCACGACAGGAACCATCAATGTGATATCAGGTGGCCTAGTAAACTATCCCCCTACTCTAGTAAACACGGTGGAAAGTAGCCCCAAAAGAAAGAGAAAAGAAGATCAAGACTTCCTGATCATCTTCTCACAAGAAGATAATCCGAATGGAGAAGACCCTTAGAATAACGCAGTGGTTATATCAGCCGTCATCCAGAACTACCAAGTAAAAAGAATCATGGTTGACAGCGGTTCCTCGGCAAACATCCTCTTTCACCATTGCTATGAAAAAATGAAGATTTCAAAGAAAGAGTTACAACCTTATGTAGGGCGATTAACCGGCTTCACAGGAGAAGGTATCTTTCCAAAAGGAATCATCAGCCTCCCATTTACGATGAGAGATGACCTAGAAAAGGTAACAACCCACCTGGATTTCCTAATAGTCGACATCCCATCACCGTATAACTCCATTTTGGGACGTCCAGGCCTCAATAAGATGAAAGCTGTTGTATCCACTTACCACCTTGCAGTTAAATTTCTAGTCGGAAAAGGGGTTGGCATAGCCAGAGGCAATAGAAAGATCGCCCAAGAATGTTACAAAATCTCAATGAAGGAATGTCGAAAAGTATGTAGATAGACACCACGGATAACAGGGACGAACAACAAATCACCCGTAATGAGCCGATAGAACCTTTGGTCACGGTCCCGTTGACAAATGGATCCGAAGAAAAGATTATCCGAATCGGCTCCGCCCTAAAATCACCACTAAGAGAGGAACCGGTCGACCTGATAAGGGAGAATGCGGATGCCTTCGCATGGGAACCCTCAGATATGCCCAGAATAGACCCATCAATCACCGCCCACAAACTAGCTGTCGACGACAACCACAAACCAATGAGGCAAAAGAAGCGACTTTTTTCACCAGAAAAGAAGGAAGCCATTGCGATAGAAGTAAACAAACTCCTTGAAGCAGGGTTCATCAGACCCATACATTATCC
>JAYJMB010032324.1:0-35647 GCA_036873735.1 Pouteria campechiana
CACAAGTCAAGAAGCCGTATATGCTTGAACTTGGAGCCTGCAAGCTGCAGTTTCTCCTGGGTGACTAAGGTAGCCCGATCAGCTCTCTCTGACTCTCTTGAAGTGACCTGCCGACGAAGTGTCTTGATCAGCTGCACCACTTCACTGATGTGCCTTGGGTCCTTAGAGTGTAATGAAACCTCCTTCAGATATATGGATGCTTGGTGTTTCAGTGAATTGGCATCAGGAGGATTGAAAGGGGTTCCAGGCACATTAAAGATTATGCGGATATAGCACGTTTTGCCATCCTGCTGACTTGAGACACTCTTAACAGTTGCAATGTGAAAAGGCACCATGCTACCATGAATTGGTAAAAGAACAGTCTCATTCTTTTGGTCAATCTGTATCATCAATTCCCTTGACTGGGGAATATCATTGACATTTTTGTAGGCAATAAGGTCATTTGAAGTTCTTGCAGCACCACGGCCATTCGTAGGTTCAGAACCACCGCCTGCCAGCCTCCTTGCAGTTTCTTCATTCTTTTGCAGAGCAAGCTCAGCCTAGTGCTGCCTTCGCAGCTCCTCCTTTGACATCTCCTTATTATCAGACCTTAGAGTTGCCTTTGACAATAATGACTCAGTGCCACTGGATTCAGCTTTCACCTTTGGACGCTCCTCTTCCTTATTGAATGAGTATGCAACATCCTTAACTGCCTTGGAGCTGATTGATGTCACAACCTCTGGCACAACAAAATGCTTCATCACGGATGAGGTTAAAAATGCAGCCCTCTTCACATTTATAAGCTCAGTCCCATCCTTTGCAGCAAACAGTTCAGAAAACCCATTTGTTACATCGCTAACCTGGAATGCAGATGACTTCAACTTCTCAGCCCAAGTTTCCAAAAGCTTCCCCTCAGGAGCCTCCTTTGCAATGTGTCCAACAACTGGACCATTTTCATTATCAGATTTAGACTGAACCCGGATAGCCTGGAAAATATCATCCATCTGAGCAGAACCATCATCACCCCTTGCCTTGATGTGTATCACAATCTCAGCATTGACAGCCTCCTTTGCAGATTTTTTTAGAGTTTCCAACAGAGAAGCCTTCTTCTGGGTACATAGAAAATGTATCTGTTTCTCCATGAAGACCATGATTGTGTCTGGGAACTCATATCCAACCAACCAGATGTTCAATGCTGAAGATTTCAGATAACGTAGATCATCAGAAGCTGGGGGGCTGGCAATTACAAGCACATCCGCACCAGCCCAGAACTTAGTGTTGTGTTGTTTCCAGTGAGAATAAAATTCTTTAAGCTGCTTCTCAAAATTATCAGAATTGATGGTATAAGAATTTGTCACCCCAGTACCATTCTTTTCAGAAGGTTTTGTGTTGCCATTTCGGTGTTCTGCCATTGAAGCTTGGTCAGATAATGAACTGATATCTATAGAGACAAACAACCAATTTCAACTGATCAACGGATCCTGTGCTTTCTCTTCTGCCTGGTAAAGAATAAACTTGATCTGCAGATTAAGCACCTGAAAATAAGAAAAGGGATAATATTTGAAATTATTACATAGGAAGAAATTTCCCATCATAAATTCAAGCTTCTTCTGGCAAATGAACAAAAACCATCGATGCGCAAAGGCCCAACAATGAACAAAACTATATTAAATATGTGGGCCCAATAGTGAGTCATATAGACCCCAAATAACTCTTATATTGTAGCAACACAGCCATTCGAGATTTGTGATTCATTATTTCTAACACCATAGCACCTATACTAAATACAAGACCTTCTCTTTCTTTTGATCAGTTACCACACATGCACCCTTCATCAGTGGAAAATAACATCAACCAGGTTGTGTTAGTGAATGAGATGTAGCTTCAACAGTCCAAATTTTTATCAGTAGAGACTCAGATTGTGTGATCTGCTCAAACTTATTGTCCACAGAACAATTCCAAAAGGTGTCCTTCCCAGTGGTACAAACCCAAAAGTTGACTTCAGTCCACTGCTTCCCAGAATGAGATCAAAGACCAAGCCATTTGGTGTTCCTCATGCATTTCCATACATTACAACATATGGGAGCAGAATAAAGTGAATATAGACAAAATAAATTAGTTCGTCTATAAAAATAGAAAACAATAATAATTAAACATGTAGGTATTAAAGAGAAAAAAAATGAATTGTTGAGATAATTAGAGAAGGAGAAAAAAGAATTTTTACTTCTTTTTCTTGGTAAGAAGTTGAGCCTAAAGTCCTTATTGTCTGCATTATATATGTGACAGAAGCCCAGTCAGAAGCCACCAGCCAGCCTGATGAAATTGCAGATAGGGCCTGACTCTCCCTAGGCCATACAAGGATAGTGTCCATATAATGATTTTTTTTATTTGATCTATTTTCATAAGTCTAGATATCTTATTCGTTCAAAATTAACCACAAACTGTACAGCACAGCAGGCCATGAAAAAAGTTAATGATTCTCAACAACAAGCAGTAAATTTCAAGACAAGAATATCACACAAACAGCCTCCTCAGAATATGGAGGTAACGCAACATACATTCAAATTACTAACTTGTAATGGATTATTATGATGCTTTACCTTTGATTTAGCCTTACTGTCACATAGACTCTAGTTCCATCACTTCAATGGGAAGAAATCAAGCTACCAACAGAATGGTTGTTAGAAGCTGCAATACCACCAAAACTACAGTAACAATGGCATCAAGAAATTGAGGCTACAATACCCCCCAAAGAAACAGTAAAAATGGCATCAAGAAATTGAACAAATAATAGAAGGAAAAAATGGCATTGTTGAGATCATCTTTGTGCCAGGGTCTACAAAAACAATTCAGGTTTGATCATCCTTTTATAAGACTCTCCTACAACAAAATCTTCACCCCCATCTAACAAAGATAGTGTTAATTTATTCTATCCTACAACAAATACTCAATTTCCTAATCCTTCTAGCCCAGAAGCATCCAAATCAGGTTTTCGAGTTTTTACAATATCTAATACAAACCTCCAGATATTGCTCTCTTAACAGACAACTTAATGTCCCCCTCAAATTATCAGAGAAGGAAAGAAATTATAACAAAATACCCACCTGAACAAAGACTTTCACTCCAATGAAGATGGATGCGTTATTGTAAAGAACATTTTGAAAATATATTTTATTCTTTGACTGGCATGATAAATATGTTTTACCTCCGATAGCTGTGCTCTCTTAATGATAAATATGCTTCACTTACATAAGTCATTCCTGAATATAGACTCACCCCATTTGGAAAATCCTCCTGTAAAGCTGAAGCAATAACTATATCAGATTCAATTATAGTGATAGAACAAAATAATTATTCTAATAAAAATTACAAAAGATAGAACAGCTTTTAGAAGAACCAAAAAGGCTAATAGTAATTTCTAAGGTAATAGAAAAGGGTGAAAGATTATGATTAAGTAGAAGTGTGAGTTCTGTCATCTAGTTGCAACAGGATTCTTCAAATGTTATCTAACAAAGTCCCTTCTTGTCATTCCCAGCAATTCCTTGATTTAGTCGATGTTGATTCTGGACTTACAGATAGGGAAGCCCATTGCATCCCCATTCCCTTTGTACCCCTCATTTTGTCATTCAATCGTAACAGAACAATGCCCCCTCTTGTCATCCTTAACAAACTGCAAATATCTCAAGGTGGACATGTCTAAGTCACTAGGCTTAAACTATCTATGCCTATGGTGGACCCCGACTTGAATCATTCAAAAGTACGGCTCAGATTATAAGGCTAGCCAGTGCAAGAGAAAATATCTGCCTCTCATTTAAAGAAGCACTCGTTTCATGATGATGGTGATGAACTATCTAGTTCCCTGATGAGTTCAAAATATCAAGATTCTACTGCTGATTATTGGATTACTACTTCTACATGGAGCTAACAAAACCGAGACATCATAACCAGGGCTGCCTGTATGAACTATGTTATTTATTCCACTCCATCATGGACAAGTCCTTTGGCTAGTCCACGAATCATCTTTCTAACAATCTTTGTCCAAGAGAAAAAAGTAAAGCGGATTTTCATAGACATGTTATCTATTTCCAATGTTAGCAGTAAACATTTTCCATCTCAAATATACGATATTCCAAAATATTTTTCCCATGTATATTCCTGTCAATTTCCTGCCAGAAATAGGACGGATTCAAAGGAAATGCATCCCTTGGTATCGCATGTCTCAATTACAAATCCCCTCATAAGCAAATCAGATTGTGATATCCCAACAGCCCTTTTTGATGGAATGAAACTACTACAGGAGCTGCTTAATCTACCAATCAATTAATAAAAGAATCCAAGAACCCAAAAGAAAATCAAAATCAACTAATCGATCTCATGTAGATGAATGAAGATATCGCTACAGAAAAAGCCCAACATTTCTCCTCTGGCAAATCTCAAGCATTCACAAATGCAGCGCCAGTACGAATTCGTGAAAACGGAATATTCTTCCGGAATTCAGCAGAACAGATCCGGATTAAGAAATGAAAACACCATAGCAATTCCAAAGAAAAAGGGGGACGAATAAACAATGCTTCGAGCAGAAAGAAAAAGAATTCGGCTACCAAGCAACGGAGAAAACTCATTTTACAATTCTCTGTGAAGAGAGGGATTTCACCTCTGCTGGGTTTAGGGTTCTCTCTGGCACGACTTCCTTCACGGAGAGCTTCCGTGGGGAAGTTGCCGGACAGAGCTGCGCTTTCGGTGATCAGACCTTAGGGAGACTTCACACCCCGATCTCCCACGTGCCGATTCTCACGCGAAGAAAATATAAGGAAGAAACTGGCGTCACATGTGCAACTTGGATAAAGTTGCTTGTGCATCCGAGCCTTTCACCTGAGATAAAATGTGCAAACATATGCCATCTGTAAATTCGCAGATCCACATCGAGTTTCACAGACGTTGATTAAAGCAAACGTTCATTTATTGTATCTTTACACACCGGTTCATTTCAAGCGCATGGACAATCACCTGGGAGAAGAAACAGATCATTGCATACAGGGCTCTCTCTCTCTCTCTCTCTCTCTCTCTCTCTCTCTCTCTCTCTCTCTCTCTCTCTCTCTCTCTCTCTCAATTGTGAAGATTTGGGCAATACTCCATCCATTGTAGCTCTCCTATAACTAACAATCACCGTATCCCAAGTCCTGTAATCCTGCACTTCAGTCCTCGTCTTCAGTAGACAATTTGCCAATTGTCAGTAGGATTTCTCAGGGCTCCATTTGTTCACGGGGACAAGAGGTGGTGAAGATTAAAAACTTATTTCACTTCTTTCCAACATTTTTATATGCAATTTGACACCTCTAAACTATATTTTTCTCATGATTACCAATATTGTATACCCTAACCTTTTATATAAAAAGCTATACCTTTTATCCTTTTTATCGGGGTTACATGGTCTCCTCTTTTTTCTTTTATTTTTTTAATTTGGGAATGGCTACTTAGCGTCTTTACTTTTTCGTATTCCATATTCCTTACAATTAAATGCGACTTGGTCTATATTCTTCTCCATCATCCCTTTTTTGGGATATTGATTTAGGATCTTCTAATCTTCAAGATTTGTATGGTTGTTTTGTGTGTACAATGGGCCTCATCAATTTGACAGTCTGGATGACTTTGCGATGAGTCCCACAATAAGGCTGTTTGTGCCTCAGCTCATCAAGACAGTCTCATGCATTATTGGACCTCTCTAAAAGTTTACAGGACACATGCTGCTTCCATCTGAATGCACTGATTACTAGAATCAGTATCTGATTACAAGTCTGCCTTTTTAGGCGTTTTTTAAGTCCTTGGATTGCTTCGTTTTTTTTTTTTCTTTTCAGCGGCCTCAGCAGAGAGAAATCAATTCTACAGTCACTGGGCGTCCAATGCAGGTTGCTATTAGAAAAATGCAGCCATAAACCCTGGGAATAATGGTGGGCCCCTCTTAGATTGTCCAGGAAATTCAATTGGTACAAACCCCACAATTTACTCTCCATCAGGAGCGTCCTCTGGTGGTGGATGTTCAATTCCAGTTGATACTGTGGGGTTTTTATCTTTGTTTAACTTTCATGCATGATGCAAATATTGTAAAAACAGCAATATTGCAGAAAGTGGCAGAAGAGATATCTACATGAACGATACAGTAGGATGACGACTGACATAAATGGGACCAAAATTTCCGCCAGGGGCGAATTGACCCTCTTCTTCTTCTTCTTCTTCTTCTTTTTCTTTTTCTTTTTATTGTATTACTGGCTTTTGAATGAAAATTAGGTATTTCAATCTCATGTCAATCTTCCACTGATGATGACAAGAACATGAAAAACAGGATACGCATCGCCATTGGTGCAAGTAGCTGTTCTGTACTTGTTCTTCATGCTGCAATTTGTTGGTGCTTCCTGCTTCTCTTAAGTATCTACTGCAGCTGAGAACTTGGAACAAGCTGATATCTGATTGCGTGGTCCTGCTCCTAGCAACTGTACCATGCCATCCCCAACGGTGGGTGTGGCATTGATTATCAATGCGAAGCGCCCAATTGCAAAATGTATATGACATCGTACAATGTTTTCATACGGACTACCAAGAAATGCATTTCCCTTCCTGAACTCCCATGTCACCCTTTTGTTCATCCTCCCCGTGCCCATACTGACATGCTTCCAATGATCTTGACATGAACATCCTGACTTCAGTTATAGGGAAGCCAACATACAAACACCAATTTCAAGCTTTCTCCATATTCAACTGACAGATATCCGCGAGTGCTCAAGTTATTACAATCAATAAGGAGCTAACCGGCTAAAGTGTATGTCAATGGGATTCCAGGAATCTTGGCCAAACTATGCAGATACCTCAACCCTCTCAAGTCATTGATTTATAAGCAAAATTAGCCCTAGCGTGAAATCGTCATGGTAGATGCCCTTGAGCTTTTAGAAACTCGTCTCCTTGATTCTTCAACGTAGACCAGAATCTTCCTATACTCGGTTTAAAATACTGTTGTGCTGTCCATCTTTGTGTTCTTAAGAATCATTTCAATGACTTTAGATGCCCTCGAGATTTCAGAAACCTGGGTCCTTGATTTTTCAGCATGGAACAGAATCTTCCTCTACTCGGCTTCAAATCCTGCTGTGCGGTCAATGCTTTTTTGTTCTTAAGAATCATCGCAATGGAAGGGCCGCTGATTCTTGCACTGGGTGACCTCTCGTTAAAGTTCCTAACTTTTTTAGTGATGGGAATCCCATTAAGCTTGGTGCCTTGATATGATTGCTAACTTTTATCTTCCATGTTTGTCCTTCTTTCAGCGTCAAATTCAGTTATCATGGAATGCATTCTTCCTTGTTTGAACCAATCTAGCACGTATGATTGGACAGCCAGTGAAAATTTCAGCCTCCTCTTCAATTATGTCCGCAACCATCATCAAACGATGGATCCGATCACATTTCAATGAGCATTAGCCATGCCATGAAGAAAGTTCTGTTTTTCCTGTCATCTTTGAACCAGACCAGTCATATCCCAATCTTCCTCTTGTCTCCAGGTACACTGACTGTGATTGAAACTGGGCATGGGGATTCTGATACACTTGTTTTTTGGCATTGAGCGTCATCTGACACAGCAAACTTACTGGAATTTGACATTGTAGGCCTTCCTTGTTTATGAACCACGTGTAAGTCCTCCCATAGAGGAGGTCATTGATCTCCTTCTAAAATTCCTTGGGCAATACAATACCTTTCATCTTCTCCCCCTTTTCACCGTTACACTTTATATCCATTTCTGAGAATATTGAGGCTATCCAACCGAAAATTTTAAATTATCTCAGTGAATTTATATTTCTGGGATGATGAGGATATGAATAGGAATCAATTTACGCAGCTTAATTTGGATAATGGCGAGTGTAAGGCACTGGCACCCACCATCATGCATCCCACTTTGCATCAATGTATAAAAGAGAAATAATCACATGTAAACATTTGTAGTACAATTGTGGTGAAAATGCTTCTTTTCATGCTTAATTATATTTAAAATTATTTATTTAACAAAATGCAAAGCAATTAGCTTATTTAAGCATAAAAAAATATTCCTTTCTTCTAAATGTGATTAGTCGGTTAGGCTTAAACTAGTGTTAAGATGTGACATCAATATTTGTTGGGTTATAAATCAACTGATCGAACTCAGGGTCTCTGTATTATTAAATGGGTGCCAAAGGACAGTTTATGATGTGGATGATATACAATTAAATGTAGCAAGATTGTTGACCCCTTGCCATGCAATTTGAAATAGCCATTAAATGCGCAAAATCCACCAAAAATCAGCTCACTAATTCTCAACCAAACAACGCATATTGCCGCCCATTGCTGCCCATCGCTCAATATCATGCATCGTTGGCCACCAACAATGCCATCAAGCTTGTGGTGCTTTACTCTTTTCGTGCATGTTTGCCAGCCACCAAAATACCTCCAAACAAACAGGCAAACAGCCCCCTTACTCATGTCCGTCGGCCACTAGATTGGTCAGCAAACAAATGGAAAGCAGCCCTTTTATCCCCATTCGCCGGCCACCGAAATATCTCGAAATCAAACAGAAAACAGCTCTCTCATTACATGTTGCCGACCACCAGCTTCCAAGAAGGCTGCCTACATCTAGCTGTTGGCCACCGACATTCAAGAACTCTGACTACATGTTGATGCCGACCACCATTCTCCAAGCTAGCCGGCCACCAAGAACGTTGTTTATGTGTGCCCGTCAGCCACCAAGAATACTCCCAAATTGATGAATATTCAGTTGCCATGTAACTGCCGACCACCAAGCATATTGCAAACATGATTGCCACTCCATTGCGTGGCAAAAATCACTCCATTGCGTGGCAAAATTTCAGCAGCACCTTCCCTAATATTGTCAAGGCTGTTAATTAAACCTGTTTATTTGCAAAACATATACATGCTACAAGGGCTGAAATGCATTCAAATGGAAGCTTACAAGATACAACAATTACATGAAAGGTGCATCTCCAAATGCTTATGATGGGTTGATGAATGTTTTATGCATTGAAATAAAAATACATGACCCATACAAGAAATGCATAAACAGCAAGAAAGTCATGAAACAAATAGTCTTGAAGACTTTATAAGCAGCTTGTTGCTTGAGGACACTATGACCGACTTTCAAATAAATACCATTCCATGCCTTCATGCACCTGAAATGGAACAAAGCATTCAATCAAACGCTTGCAAAGTAGATTGAGCATGACCGCAATTATGAAGAAAATACAGTAGAAATTTATAAGATGGAGTAATTTTATATGGCTGAAATACAAAGCAAAGAAAGCAGAAAATGTAGTCACAGGCCACCAAATAGGTGGTGGTCGACTATGGAATGAAATATGTCTTGCTAAAGTCCAGGAAAATGCGGCTACCAGCCACCAAATAGCTAGTGGCCGGCCACAAAAAAGGTAGATTTTAGCTTGCAAAATGGGAGATTGGTGGCCATTCTTGCTTCTTCTCCCTTAGCCAGCCATCAAATCCCTATAAATAGGCACAACTTTTCAGCAAATAGGACCTTTTTTCCAGCATTGTAGCAAGAGAAACTTTATTTTCTTCTTGGAGTAACTTCATCTTCCTCACTCACCTTCTTGCATAGGCGATTGGAGCTACCAACTGTTGAAGATCTTCTTTTTGCGAGGCAAGTGCCTCATTGCTCTCTAATGGTAGAAATGCCTAAATGAGATTGAAAATTCGAAGTTTACCATGGTGCACAGTGGGTTCCCCTCATTTGTGATGTGGTAGGTTTGAAATTTTTGCAATCATCCATTAGAGAGCAACTTTGAATCCTTCAACCTTAAGAACTTAAAGAATTTCATAAAACAAAGCTTGAGAGACTTGAACTCTTGTAAAGACACTAGAATTCATGATCCATTGATGAGTTTTTGGACAAGTTTGAAAGTTACAGCAACTCCATTAATGGAGGTTTAAAACTAAATTGTTCAAATAGAATGACTTGGAGGATGAACTTCTAAAACTCAAAGATCCAAAAGAAAAGAGGGTTGTAATGTCAATTCTCCAAATGTAAACTTGAAATGACTTTGTTTGTCTATGCTTGAGAGACTCAAGGGTGTCTAATCTCTAATAATAGTGACGAGGTATTGGAGATGGGCATCCCATGAATAAACTCAAGTCTTGAGCTAGCTTCAGTTTGGGTTTGAGTGAAAACCCATTTCATTTTGAATCTCTATAAGAAGGGGATTATACACCAATAAAGCTTAATCATCCATAACCTCCCTTAATGAATCCAAGCTAGAAAGCTCAAAAGGAGAGATGGCGAAGCAAGAAGGAACCCATTAGTGGAGTAGTAGCCAAGCATGTCCCACATAGAGGTGGAGCCCAAGGATCATGGAGATAATGACATGCACCCCACCTACTCTTGTAAGTTGTCTAAACAAGATAACTTGGCAGTCTTAATTAGTGTTAATCTTTATCATTAGTACTAATTATAGTTAAGCTTAATTTCATCATGATTAGGCTTAATCCCAACTAGTCAAACCAGTTCAACCACCATGAGCATATCACTCGTGACCTGGATCTACGATTTCTCACAGGTTAAATAGCAGAGATTATTCACTTCCAGTTTTTTATGGAATATTGGAAAACATCATTCATCACTCATTCAAAAGCCTAAGTCTAGGATTCGGTCACCGAGTCAGGACTCACTGAATCAATGAGTCACGACTCACCGACTCAAACCTTAGCAAATACCACTCATCCAAAAGCCTAAGTTTAGGACTGGATCACCGAGTCAAACCTTAGTAAACACTACTCACTATTTATTCAAAAGCCTAAGTCTAGGACCGGATCACCAAGTCATGACTCATCGAGTGAAACCTTAGCAAACGTCACTCACTATTCATTCAAAAGCCTAAGTCTAGGACCGGGTCATCTAGTCATGACTCACCAAATCACTGAGTCAAACCTTAGCAAATACAACTGATTCAAAAGCATAAGTCTAGGACCAGTCACTGAGTCATGACTTACCAAGTCAAACCTTAGTAAATATCATTCATCAAATCAGCTAAACCCAGTTAACCTGACTCATTTTTTCTAAGTTTTTCATGGGCAATGTGAGAATGCTGAATTAAAATCCAGTCATCCTGGCCCACTCTTCTTAAGTTTCTCATGGGTAATATGAGAAAGTTGAACCAAACCTAGGTTACTTGTTTTCTTCTAGTCTATTTTAGGTTTAAACACAATAGAGATTACCTAATCTTGAACCCTTCTAGGATATACTAATTAGGTCACGAACCATCTACTGTCTCTAGGGTTTTTTATAGTCTAAATAGTAGAAATTACCCTTTCTTGATTCCACCGGGACAAACCAATTGGATCAAAACACCCATTCTTTAGGTTGACCTAGTGTCTAGCAACCTAGTCTAGAGTCGTGTCATCCAATCCACCCATTGACTTGAGGTGATCTCCTAAATATCAAGTCATTACAATGTGCTCATCCCAAAGACAGTACACACTTATTTTGAAATAGTGTGTTTTATTTTAAATCACTAAGATGTATTATACTTTCCTTTTAATTAAGGATTTTCTCCCATTGTGGAGATGTAATTAGAACCACTGGTGATCTGGAATGTGAACATATAATTTCTTGATGTACGCAGCAAGTGTAATCAATTGAGGACAATCAATAAAAATGAAAATTGTCTGATCCATTATGACCAAACCTTATATTGTTCTATTTTTGTTTTTCTCTTTTTGTATTTGTTACAATATTATATAATTATAATAGCATAATTATTTTTATAAATTTAAATTTATAAAATTATTAAAAAAACTTGAATCAATCAACTAGTTGTCTGTTCCAATAAATATCTTACCCAATTTAATAGCTAAACCGCAAATTGAGATTAATGGATGGATCACTACCCGGTTCATGACCAACTACTTCAGTCCGATTCTCATAATACTGATCACATGACCTTATTGTTACATCAACCAATCTGATCCAGTCATGGAAGCTGTTCAAGCTTGTCTCTGCTAATGGTCGTATACCTATAGAGGTCTCACTTCTCGACACTTAACTTAGGCTACCCAAGTGACATGGAAAAGCGGCTTGGACATTGGGGATAGTCTATTTTAGAATCAATTCAATGGTCATAAGTGTGTGAATGCTTTTCTCCATGCCACCCTATCTTTTCTCGTGGTGGAAATGATCCCTCAACTTTGGTAGAATAGTATTTCTTCTCTTTTCACTGGAATTTCACACCCTACTTGTGTATAAACTAAAAGCTCTTATCAACACTAACTGATAAACTTATAATTTATCATATTTTAATACCTAAATTAACATATTTTGGATCCTTAATTGACATGATTTTATTAATGTATAATCACATCTGATTAAATATTATACTTAATGAAGTTAGTTTTATTTTAGGCATCAAAACCTATAAAAAAGGAGCTGAATATGATAAAAATATCTCTTATAACCAATTTTTAACATATACAGAGGTTGATTTAGAGAAAGTATTCAACATAAAAGTTGTATTCCTTTGAATTATGTTTCCAACGCATTAAAAAGTATATAATTTTAACATAAGATGAGAAAGTTATGACCAAAATACCAAAACTATTTTTGGAGTTTCAGAACCTTTGGAAAATAACTTCAGAGAGTCTGAAGGCGTTTCAGCAGGCAACATGAAGAGATTTCAAAGCCTCTAAAAATAACTTCAAAATGTCTTTAGGCATTTTCAATTGGCACTGAAGGGCTTCAAATGTCCAGAAGTATGCTTTAGACCTTCTGAAACGAGATGTTGAACTCTTCAACATGTAGAGGTTCTTCAAATGTTTTGGAGTGAAGTTTCAGAACCTCTAAAAGAAGCTTATAGAAAAATTTTGCAATCAAATTCTGGAATTTAGGGGCACTATCAAAGCGTTCAAAAGCTATTTTCATAGTCATGATATGTACGTGGTTTCAAAGGAATGATAGAAGTTGGGCAAACTCAGAGGCATTTTCGTATACATGGTCAAGTTTTAAAAGCATTTTGTGACACTTAGGATTTTGAGGTAAGAGCCTTTCCATGTATAATGAGCTCAAAATATATTGGATCCTTAATTTATATAATTTTATTAGTTTATAATTATATTTAATTATATATTATACTTAATAAAGTTAATTTGTATTTTGAGCACAAGAACATAGTAAAAAGAAGCTAAATATCGCCTTAAGGCCAAACAACTCATAGATGGAGGCTAAATCAAAAATATTTATCAACATAAAAGTTCCATCCCTTGAAATTATCTTTCCAATGCATTAAAAATCACAATATTTGGATACCATATGAAAAAGTTATGGTCAAATTACTAAAATTATTTTGGGTGAAAAAATTAAGAATGCTCATGCAATCAATTTTTTTTTAAGATCAATAGGGGTATTTATGCAGATGATAAAATTAAAATTGGGATATAAATTATTTATATATTTTAGTATATTTAAGAATTGAATATTAATTAATAATTAACTCATTAAATTAGGGTCTAAATTGTGTGAATTAGAGATGCAAGTGCATGGGACGTGTGATGCACTGCTAGAGCACCATATGCATAAACCTAATAACTACTTCATCACCCCTTTCAAGCCCCTCTCCCCCTATCATTCCAATTCAAGTTGTATCATCCATCCTAGCCCTAATCACATCCCTTTTCCTCGATGATTTGATGTTAAAAATTTTGCTTAAAAATCTTCATATCATCTCTACATCATTAGCATCCAAGAGCACCAAATCTGGATGTGTAGTAGAGGAGGAATCCAACTATTTGCTACTAATTTTGGTGGAAGCTTGAAGATTTGAAGGAGATCTTTGTTGCAAAGGTGAAATCTAAGCCACAAAATCAAGGTAAAAATCATTTTCCTCGACCAATTTTTGAATCTTTCTATTAGGGATGCAATGACACTTCTTGGCTAGCAATAGGGGTTTCTTTTGGGCACGAATTGCTAGATTTTCATGGGAAAAATGTAGTTAGACTTAATTCCCATGAGATTAAACAAGATTGGCATGAAGAATTAAATGATTATTGTTGTCCACTTCATGGACAACAATATGTACCAATTGGGGATGTTGTGATAGGTTTATTTTGCATGAAATTGATGGATTTTGAGGGGCATTCAGTATTGGACAATAATTCTATGGTTTTATGATGAATTTAGTATGCAAATTGATGTATTATTGTTGCCCACAAAAATGGGCAGTAAGATGTTCATGGTGGGATGTGTATAAACGTAGTGTGTATGTGAACTGAAAAATGGGCAGATTTTTGAATGAATTTGTAGCTTAAATGAGTTGTGTATGATGTGAAATTATTGTTAAATATTCTAGTGATTGATTGTATATTGTTGGGAATGCAATTTATATGGGTTATGTTGCTGAATTTTACAACTTAAATAATACATATTGTGCGTTTGATAAAATGCCTTAATGAAAAGGGTTGTTTGGGTGTGGAATGTAAATGCATGGCTTATGTAATTAATTTAAATTTTAATTAGGTTGATTATTACATGGCTAAAGTGTTAATTATATTGAAAAACAAATTATATGTGGAGGAAGATGCATAAACTCAAGTATGTTATTGAAATTGTAAGGTAAAGTATGCACATTGTATGTTTGATGGAATGCCTCTATGGGAAACAAGGTGAAATGGTGTGACTTAGTTAAGAATCCTAATTAGTCATTAAATAGCCCCTAAACAGAGTATGGAATGTGTCAACTGAATGATTAAAGAGAGGTTCAAAACATGGGTAGCAACATGGTTCATTTGGATTGGAATCATGCATTAAAATATGTTTAAGGGAGTCCTCCATAAATGGGCAGCTATATAGATAGTTTATGATACTTAAAAATCATGTTTAGATGGCCTGAAATGATGTATGAATGAAGGGAGAAAACAACTGGTTATCCATGTTGAAAGTTGTTAAAAAGACCCTTCAATTAATAATGTAAAAAAGGAAATATAAGCTGAATTTTTGTAAACCTTACAAACCAAATTGGAATCTATGCTAGGGAGCTATTTTGGGTGTTTGCAAATTTACCCAATTATATGATGGGTGGCAAGATGTTAGAAGTGAGAATTTAACCCTAAAGATAAAAAGGGAATGGATAGGTGAACTTTACTTAGTGACTTATACAATTAAGTTGAATTTCTTATTTAAATGCTCGTAAATGTTTAATGTGATGTATATGTTGTATGTAGAATCTATGAAACTTTAATTTGGGAGTTAAATTGAAGATTATGGAATTTATTCTTATTAAAGGTAAGTAAGTTTCTTTCTATCACATATATTTGGATATAGAGATTGATGAAAGTAGGTACCTTCCATTATCTATACCTGTGAATGTGTGGATTGATAAGGAAAGAATTATTCCATGATTTGCATACAAGCACCGTGTTTTTAAATGTTATTTACTTCATGGAATCATGATTTAAGTTTATGTATTTATCTTACATTTTGGATTTG
Organism: Pouteria campechiana; assembly: GCA_036873735.1. Classification (NCBI taxonomy): domain Eukaryota; kingdom Viridiplantae; phylum Streptophyta; class Magnoliopsida; order Ericales; family Sapotaceae; genus Pouteria; species Pouteria campechiana. The sequence continues at coordinate 15,493 of JAYJMB010032324.1, forward strand.
GTTTTATGTTATAACCGAAATGTTTTTGATATTGCATTGTATGACATTTTGTTATGAGTCATGAGTCATAGATGATATCTAGATGACAGTATATGATGAGATCTTGATAGTATAGTATGATGATGTCTTATGAGTCATAGATCATTGTTTCATGTGGTATATGATGATGTCTTGGTGATAGTGTATGATAATGACTTGATAATTGTGATGATGTCTTATGAGTTGTAGATCATCGCTTCATGTGATATGGGATGATATTGTATTGATGTATGATTAATGTTTGATTGGTTAATATGGTACATGACGGTGCTTTGATTACAGCGTGATGTTGATGTGAATGGGCGGCTTGTAACTCTAATGCGATATGTGATGAAAGCTTGATGACAGTATGATACTGATACACCCTAGCGGCTTATTATGTATTATGTCATGCCATTAACATGCCTCAGTGGCTAAATATATTTTTATTTTATATTATATGCCTGTGGTGGCTACGCCATGTGATAACCTGTGGTGTCTTTGGTTATGTTATATGCCTGTGGTGGCTTTAGATAGATTGTATGCTCATGGTGGCTTTGGATATATTGTATGCCCGTGGTGGCTATGTATATGTGATTACCTTAGTGGATGATATTTTGTTATGCCATAGTTGCTTATGCCTGGTTGACATGGTATATGATATTGGAGTAGTGGTGATTAATAACTTGTGAGTAAGATAGATTTTATCTCTAGTGAATTTATGATCCTAGTGAGCTTTGATGCTGAGCAAGACTTGATGATGAGGTTTTGATAACAAACATGTCTTGATGAGTATGTTTTGATGACATGGTTGTGTCCGAGTCCCGATTATGAGAATGCCTTGATGGTCAGGTTATATATGAGTCTTGACTATCAAGATGACCTACTAATGACAATATATTCTAAGGATGTGTCTAATCTTGGTAAATTGTGTTTGAGTAATGAGTACATGTGTATTATAGGCATGAGAACATGTTACATTGCCCTGCACCTCTACATATCATGAATATACCCATATATTGGATTTTATGGACTTGAGCATGTTATTTCATAGATTTATTGATTGTTATTTTCTATCTTGCCTACTTACTGAGTTTGTCCGGATTCACGCTGTTTTAATCATGATTTTTAGTTGACAAGTCAAGCAATGAAGCCCAACATAGAGTTAGCACTTATGAATAGGATTAGATGGTGACCCTCATGTTGGTTGGTGATTTGGAATGTTAGAATCTTGTTTTGAACATTTTAATATATGTGTATTTGGTATTTGAAAGACTCAAATTGATGTATATTGAGATGTATTAACATATCATAGTGATAGATTATAGATGATGTACGTGGATGGATTTTTATGATATTCCAGTTATGTCATTGTCATTACAATGTGGCTTTTGATTATGGGCAGTGTGTGGGTGTGTAATAATATCATATTATTGATATATAAATGAGTGGAGTTATGATATTATGTAGAGAATTATGTATAGGTATGGAAAACTTATATTTCAGGGGAGATTCAGTCGAATTTTCAATAGAATCCTTCTTTGGAATATAGGAATGTAGCACCCTAGGAGCGGAATGTTACATATTTTTAGAGGTTGCGGATTGTAGATAGATTCTTGGTATTGCAACATTCAAAATAATGTTCAAGCATTTTGAAGGTGTTGCAACTATGGTTGAGAGGCTTTAGAGGTTTTGAACTAAAGTTTTTGAACTTATGAAGAAGTTTACAAGTTTTGAAGGCATTTTAGTTAGCATTCAAAGGCTTTAGACGTTCTAAATTGAAATTTCAAAATCTCTAGAGAAGTTTACAGGAAAAATTGTAATCAAATTTTAAATTCAAAGGCTCTTTCAGATGTCGGCAATGCAGTTCAGAGTGGTTTCAAAGGAACGAAATCATCAATAATATTTGGGCACCACAGCTCCCACATTGCTGTTTCAAAGAGGAACATGGATAGAGGTTGGATGCCACATCACTCAGGACGTACGGTAGCTTAATTTATTTTTAGAAATTCAGTTTTTATGCATTGCAACTTTTGGGAAGTTATCTTTTTAGGCAAAAGTTTGAGTTATTCTTAGATGATTTCTATGCATAAGAGGTGTTACAATTCATAGAGGAGTGTACTAAAACCCTACTTCTGAGATTATTTAAAGATACGTCTAAAATACTTTTAGAGACTTTTTAACAAGTGATGAGATCTAACAAGGAGATTGGGAAGAGGAACTGCTGTAAAAGGAAGAGAGTGCGACTTAAAGAAAAACCAACTCTACATCAATTACCAGTGTTCTTTTAATTTTTCTCTCTTTTTTTATCATGTTCGAGATAGTGTTTATATTTTTTTTAATTATATTTTGAGCTAAACACTTTATTCTAAGGCAATAATGTAGTCGAATTATGAATATTTAATTTAATTTAATTAGATATTTATTCATTATCTATGCTGAGTGTTTAATCTGAGTTTAATGTTTATGAAAGTATGTGCGTCCTTTCTTCATGATTTGTGATTCAATTTGAGGTTGAGAAGCGATAATTGAATTAAACAATAATTAAATACCTATAATGCCTTGCTTCCCAAGCGTTACCATTTTATACTCCAGAGAAGAATTATACTAGAAATCCGGCGGAATATCTTCTGAAATATAAGAATTTTTACACCTGTGCAACCATTACCACATCATTCCATATTTCTAAGAAATTATACATTACTATCGCACATAATAATACACATCTACACCCACATACTACCCAAAAAAATAATGGCTTTATGGAACTGCACAAAGATGCATTCCCACATAATATATATGCATTCTATCACTATGATAGGCTAATATAATAACTTAATACATAACTCAATATATATTAAAACTTAAACTTTATCAATTTACAACTTCATATCTATAACGGGGAACTTCCATCCTAATTTCATTTATATACACCATGCAGATCAGCTTCTAATCTTGACCACAAGCACTAACCTTCAATTAGACTCCATTATCTGACCTGTCAGCTAAAAATCATAATAAAATGGCATAAGTTCTAGTGAACTCACTAAGTACATAAGATAGAAAATAATAATCAGTAATATAGTGAAATACATGTCCATATCCACAACATATGTAAATCCATAACAATGTCATGCTAATGCAATATGCGTCCATGCCCAAAATGTTATAATATGCTGTCAAGGCATCTAGGCCTATCCGTGGTCACATCACATCCATGCCATCAAGGCATCTAGGCCTATCCATACCCCATGGGTACCGCATCATGTCTAGGCCTATCATATCATATCCACGTCATTCCAACATATCATATTACATCCATGCCATCTAAACATCTCCCATCTAACATAATACTATTACATACCACAAAACTCAATCATGGCCATTATGATTCATGACTCATGATAGAATGTCATGTAATACAATATCAATAATATTTCAATTAAACAAATGGCCAATTGTAAATCATTGAAATCCAATACCTAAAAATGCACAATTTCATCATTTCAATCACAATATAGTCCAATCAACATCATTCGCAACTCATTCAAATCCAATACCTAAATATACATAATTTTGTCATTTCAAATCACAATGCAATACAAGAACATCATTTAGCCAATCATGAATACTCTATATTCCCATCAACTCACACGTCACACATGTGTCCAATGTCAATAAATAGAATATATAATTTCATCCTTTCAATCATGATGCAACATAATAAAAACATTGATCAATATAACACAATAAATGTCATTTAGTAAAGTCATAGGATACTTACTATCCCCATGAATCCACATATTCATACCAGAAGGAGTGTTTCACACATAATGCCCATAGGCCAAATCATGGGATACTAGTTATCCTTATCAATCCATGCATTCTCATAACATGATAAACATCATTGAAAATATAGTGCTTGTATTCATGGGATATTCGCTATTCCCATCAAGTCATAAATTCACACACACACACACACACACACATATATATATATAATGGCCTACTTAACTTAATAGAGACCCATTTAACAGTCCTCGAGTTCTATAACTAGGTGTCCCATCAATGTTCGAATGGCCTACACATCTATTTATATGTTTTTCAATGAAGAATTCTTACTCAATTCATAAAATAAGTATACCCCACTAATGTCTTCGTTAGGGTCTTAGGATTATAATCAAATCCTTTATACATAATTTATTTCTCATTCAGGCATTTCATAGAACCTTTCATGTACATAACTCAAATTAAAGGTTTCCAACAAGGTTTCTCAAGGGAATTGCATTTTTGGCCAATATTCCCATCATACACTATAATTAATATGTAAGTAACCATAAAAACTGGCCAATTAAGCCCTTAGCTTAATCAATTCACTAATTAAACACCCTATAGACTAAATTTTCCTTTCAACAGTTTAATTAAGTTGTTGTCCATGAATGGACAATAACATAAATGGGTTTCTTCATGTCCAAATCACTCCAAAAATACTATAATCAACCAATTAATCATTTTTTTCCATTAATCTAACTACAATTCATGTCATTTTCCCCCAAATCACTATTCACAGATAGCATGCAACTCTATCATGAAATTAGTTGGGCAAAAGAGGTTTATCTTCAAATTTGAACGTTGTTTCCTCCTTTGCATAGGAATTCAGCCCCAAATCTTCAAGAATCCACCATGGATTGCAACCAAACATGATTTTCTTGCTTCTTCCACCATTCAAATAGATGAGTTTTTCCATACTGGAGCTTTGATGCTTGGTAATGGGTTACCATGCTTAAATAAGAAGTTTTCTAACTAAAATAGCATGAAAATGAGGTGGGGGAAGACGGATACACGAATGGGAGGAGAAAAAGGGGTTGGAGTAGCACACCGGCACCGCCATGCCTAATCTATTGGACGCCTCATGAAGTGCAAATTTCTGAAGCGGCGCCATGGCGCCCAACCTACCACCCTTATTTTCTTCGTTCTTTCTTTGTACTTCCTTCCCTTTTTCTTTCTTCCTTTTCTCATGTTTTTAGTCATCATTTTTCTCACATAATTATGGATCATATATACATTAATTATCATCTTTTTATAGATACCTTTAAAATGCCTAATTATACTTCTCAATTTTATAAAGATAATGTCATTTAATCACCTTGTACTCATAACAAATCTCTTCATCTCTTAAGCAATTTATGTATCCATGTATATATTGTCCCAAAAATGATTATTTAAGAAAGATTTCTTCTTTTTTAACACTTTGGGTGTTACAATACCATAAGATTGTAATGAGATAATGATATCTACGAGGCTTGTGTAACACTATAAATTTCTTATTCTTAATGCATCTTGGTTAGTTTAGAATTTTCATAAAGATGTAGAAATTTTACTAACTGAGGTAGATTGTTATTGCTTAAGAAAGATTAACAATTAAAAAAGAGAAAATTGTTATCAACATAGCAATAAACATTGATTGATTAATTTGAGTGAAAATTGGATAAGATTAATCTGGTGAACTTGGAAACCCTATATGTTTTAATCATTAATTTTCTGCTTGTCTAGATCCGCGTTCTTGTCAATTTTCATTAGTTTAGATTTTTTTCTTTTTTTTTCTTACTACCATTATTCGATTGTTCAAACAAAATTTTGAGTTAGAGTAATTTGGTAGTTGGTAACCATAATCTCGATGAGAGTGATATTTTACTTTTACTTTATTACTTGTTAACAACACATGCACTTGCGTTAGAAAATTTCGCAACATTAAATGTGACACCCTTGTTCTCTCATGCATAACATGTGGGGGGAGGGGGGGGATCCCACAAAGAACGCATGGGAGATAGCGGCATCAGGCAGGCATTGGCATAAGGTAGGTTAGCTTGGGTGTCTTTATGAGCTATATGGATTGCCATACATGCTTTTCTCCACGATTGAGAAATAAGGGGATAACCAAGGGAGAAAAGATAAGGAAGGAGAGGAGAAGAGAGAGGAGATGCCGTTGTTGTGGGAAGTGCCATGATCAAGCAGAGAATCAATTTGAAACCTTTGTGGGTCATCATAGAGATAAGTGGATAGATAGACCCCTTTTAACTTGCAAAATTTTATATCTATAAACTCTGTGTATACACGTTACTGTTTACGTAATTTTAAATGGTGTAGATTTGTGTTATATGCAAGTATTGTGCTCAAAATAGGGGGATGAATGGAAGTGTATTGTACATGCCACACAGATGAAAATAATTAGTAAATTTCCAAGCAAATCAAACTTGCTAATTTTTTAGTCATTTGCAAGGCTTGGTTTATAGATGAGAAATCATTAATAATATTAATAAAAGAGTTATGTGCGTTAGGGATGAACTCTTATGATATTTTATGTAAATGAATGAATTTTATATAACATATTGGTCTTAAAATGGCCCTATTATGATGTCGAATACATCTAATGGGTCAGATGCATGAAGAAATAATATGTGTACAAGAAGTTATGGATGAAAATAAAATTGGAATTAAAAAGTACCATAGGATGGGTGTCATTGAATTCATATGGTGAATTTCAAAATTTTATATTTTATACTGTGAATGATTTTAGTAAGATCTGAATCATTGAATATGTTTTAAATAATGAAATTACCTTATGGTGGAAATTTGGGATCGAAATGATTTCATTCGATTAATTGAACTAAATAAAATATGAAAATAGAAAAATCATTAGATCTTGAATTTTTTGGCCATAGATCACCTGTGGACCATACTGGATGATTAGGATATTTTTCAGACATATTATAAACTAATTCTCAAATTTGAAAGTTTGGCAATATTAGAAAAATTATGTTTTAAATTAAAAAATTCAAGGGACAAACGTCCTTGCCCAAAACCACACTAGCAGCATTACTACTTGACATGCTCACTAGGTTGAGCCAAGCCATCCCAACTCGTCAGTGCAGGCTCCAACCTGCACTAGGCTAAGCCAAGCCAAAGCCCAGCGCCAGGCAGGTAGGCCAAAGCCCAACGTAGGATCCCAGGTGGGAAGCCCACAGTGCTATCGCCAACACAAGTCTAGTGGGGCAAGCCCAGGCAGGTGTAGGCGTAGGCTCAAGCATGCAAGCCTAGACAGCAGCAGCGTAAGACATCCAATAAGATGATTTTTTAATGTTTAGGACCATCTGATCTCCGATTTGGGTGATCCAATAGTTGATTTTGGGATTTTTGGACATTATGAAACTAATGAAATGGTAAAATTGTCCAAAAGGTTACCAAATCATGAGTGATCGAGTGGTCATATTTGTTTTGATGATTTATAAACCCTATAGACTCTAAAGTGAACAATTAGATAGTTGACCTGAAAATTTTTAGATGTTTTGGATCTAATGAAAGGGTCAAATTATCCAAAAGATGACTAGATCATGTGAAATTGAATGATCAAATTTGATTTATCAATTTTTGGACTCATGATCACTGATTTTAATGATCAGATAGTTGATCTTAATGGTTTTGGTCATTTTGGATCTAATGGAAGGGTTAGATCATCAAAATAATGACTAAATCATGCATTTTTGTTAGATTGCTGTGAAAGAAGAGATTTTATTTTGTGAATTGATATGTGATTCACTAATCTAGGTTGGTTATGGTCTAAAATAGAATTTTCTATTATTATCCAATGAATTGCATATGATTAATTGTGTTGCCAGTGGAGCTCACCGGTTGAGTTGCTTTCCTAGTGGGCAGGCCCAAATGGCCTGGAACGCATCAAAAGAACATTAAATCATTTTGTAGCACTACTAGTTGAGCTTTCCTATAAGTAGGCCAACCCGGGTGGCCTGGAGTGTATAGTACCAAATGAGATTTTTGTATTACCAATAAAGCTACCTTATAAGGCTAGCTCGGAATATGATGTGTACTAATAGTAGCACATGATATGGACTATTTTTTATACATGTGTTAATTGCATATATCCTACTTATTGAGTTATGGTTCATCCTTCTTAATTTTATTTTTTTAGAGAATGCAGTATGAGGAGTACATTAGTTCATGTGCAAAAGGTAGATGATACTTAGTGACATTCCAAATAAATGTTAAAGATAATTATGTCTATTGTTGTATGAAACTTGTATTATGAAATTGACATGTATTATTATTTATTATAATTTTTTTATTTATGATTATTTATATGGTTGTGTATTATCTAAAGTGCAATAGATCTAGGAAAAATTCATCTTGGTTTAAAAATGATATTTATTTATGTTATTTTTGAGTCGGATCGTGACACTAACAAAGACAAAGGTAGGAGGAAAAAACTATAAAGAATATAACTTTATTTAGCTGAAGCTTCTATGACTGCCCTGAGCTTGATAATTTGACATCGAGTATCTACTAACTCCTCATGAGCCTTTACTCGATTTGGAGCCTTCATGTACTTAATGACATGCTTAGTAAGCTGTCGATTAGCCACACAAAGTGATAAACTAGCAGACCTATATTGAGTATTAGGAAGCTCAATCTCTCAAAGCAATCTATCGATCTCTTCATTAGAGCTTGGGTGATTCCCCAAATTGAAACTCTATAGGTCTGCCTTTGGAATATTCTTTAGCTATTAGCAGATGACAGTGGGTAGGCAATCACTTATATAAACCATTTGGGACAAGTTTCTATTGAGTCAGGGTTGATCCACCCGTTGGTCCTAAAATAGCATGTATGGAAAAATACAAACCAAGTAATATTAAAAATTTAAAGAATGTGCAAGTACAGAAAAAGGATAACATTGGAAGTATATAAGCACACAAGACAATAAAACACAAAAGGAATATAATAATTCGAGCTAACTCAACACCTACTTCACTCTCCATGGTAACCCTAATCTTAGGTTCCACATTCACTTGTGAATCACAACTCCTTTAGTTTTATGAGATGACCAAGAACTTTTACACTACCTAATTTTTTTCAAGGTCACCAAAAAACTCTTTATAAAACACAACACAACTACAAGGATTCCTTTCTTTAATAGCAGAAAACCTAAGCTCAAATAAAAAAAATGTACAAAGTAATGCTTATTAATAGGCTGAAGGGTAGGGATTACTCAATGAAATCAAAGCACTTTAAACTCTTCTAGTGTTGGATTTGATATTGTTTGAAGTTTGTTAAACTTGAAGGCACTTTGGATGAACACACTTGAAATCTTTTTGGATTTCTTGTGAATGCTTCACTTTTAACTTTTTAAAATCTCAATAATATTCTTTTCTCTTTAATAGAATTTGTATTTATATGTTTTTAAGAGGTTCTTGACTGTTTAGAAAAAGATTGTTAAAAACTAACTGTATAAATACACCTTTTGAGTTTCTGACCATTATGACAATAGACTTATATAGTCATCAATTCTCCTTTGTTGAAATTCTTTGTCATTGTTAATGAGCCTGGAGAACTCTGTGGTTTCCTCTACAATTTTTCTTTGCAAAATATGGTCATTACAAAGATTTCGATAGACCTCTGTGGGACTTATAAATCCTCTATGAAAAAATTTTGTTGACGTAACTTAAAACAACCAACTGGACAATGAGCGTGACAAACCTCTATCACCTGGGCATACTCATTTGTGGTCTCCTTTGTCGATCTTATGCTTTATAATCATGGTTCTAATAGACATGATAGATCTCTATAGCCCATCTGGTCTCCTTTGTGGCTTCTCCGTCACTTTAAATCTTAGCAAAATATCATTAATTTAAGTTCATCAAAACTACACACCTAGACTCAATAATTTTTATGCATTGGAAAAGCTTTCATAGATGACAAGTTCAATAAGGGCTAAAAATAACTTGCATTGATACGGGCACATGAATTTATATTAATGCTAATGCATGAACCTATGTTTTATGAGGATTATAACATGGAAAGAGAGCCCTATGAAAGTAGGCACAAAAGATCAAGCAAATATAAAAGATAGGTTACACTATGTTTTCTTAAAGGGGGACTAGTGTTGTGAAACCATAACATAGAATAAACTCTATAGCTAGTAGATCTGCCATGTTGGACCCTAACCCTAATAGGAAATGTATTCAAACTATGACACAGCTTTGCATGGTTCAAGAGAACTTCTCAAAGAAGGACTCTTGATGGAATTAGAAGATGTATTACCATCAAGAAAACCTTTTTATTCAAGAAACCTTATCTCACCATATAAAACTCTCATTTTGCCACTAAGGCTCAACTATAAAAATACAGGTATACATATTCTATAGAAATAAACTTTTAATTATCTTTATACCCCTTTTATGGTCTAATACTAACTTTAGCATGGAAATGTTAATATCAAGACTAATCTTGGTGCTTTCTCACATTCTTTGAGACCTCTCTTGGTGCTTTCCCATATTCTTCTGGTGTTATAAAATCTTCAGTAAAGATTCTTTATGGTGTTTACAATAGAACACCTCAGTATCATTTGACTTTTCTCTGTCTCATGGGATCTCTAGTAAGGATTTTTTGTACCCTCTTAAGTTTTATTATTAAATTGTGTGATGGAGAGTTAATATGAGATTTTTTCAAAATAGCGCCCAAATTTTCCTGACAATCTCATTTTTGTGCCCAACTTTTAGGTTTTCCCAAATCGGTGCCCAAGGTTTACCTCCCATCTCCAGATTAGTGCTCATTGACGGACGCCCGGATTAAAAAATCCCAGGACAAAAATGCCATTGAGAAGTGGCATCTCGCTGACAGTGGCCATCAGCATCCGACGATCGCCTATTGCCACCACTTGTGTCTTCTTCCTTACCATCGTCGATGTAGCCACTGCTGCTCCTTAGTCCGATGAAACCTCATGCAACGCCCACCGACGCAGCCTCTATTTTCGACGAAAACCCATTGTCGCTGTCTCCCGCAAAAACCGCCGCCGACCATCAGCGCGTACTAGATCCGATAGATCCTGCTAGATTTGCACGCAACCCACTGTTGCGCTCGCTGTCGACGAAGTTGCCACCGCAAATTCATCTCTGTCATCTCCTTCCAATGCTACACGTCGCCGCAGCATCTCCTTCTTCAATATGAGAAAACCCACCATGCATTCATCGCCGTCTGTCTGTCGTCCTCACCGGAGAACCTGATGCGTCAGTGCCCTCTCCAGCAAGCCCAAACCGCTATAGATTTCTCTGCAGGTTGTCACCACCTTACTAGCGTCGTTGCCGTCCACCATAAATTAACAACCCAAATGCAGTACGCAGCATGTCAACGCAGACTGTCGGGGGGGATGCTGCTTCTCAGGGGCATTTTTATCCTGAGATTTTTTAATCAAGCCATCCAGCAATGGCCGGTGACGCTAGGCATTGATTTAGAAATAGGAGGCAAAGATTGGGCACCAATTTAGAAAAACTCAAAAGTTAGGCACAAAAATGGGTAAATATTGGTAACCTATTTAGGAAAACTCAAAAGTTTGGGCACGGAAATGGGATTGGCAAGGAAATTCACCATTTTGGAAAAAGCTCTTGTTAACACCGGGTTAACACACGTCACCATTTTGGAAAAAGCTCATGTTAAAACCGGGTTAACACACGTCACCATTTCGGAAAAAGCTCATGTTAACACCGGGTTAACACCGGGACCACCGTCGGTACTCACTTTCTTGGTCTTCTCACTTTCTTCTCTTCTTCTTTGTCTCGTCTCACGTTCTTCTCTTCTTCTCTATCTTACCGGATCTTCAGTACGGATTATACGAGAGCACTTTGGGTGAGACTCAAGCGCTTATTATTATTATTATTATTTTTATATAAATAAGTTACATGTAAACGGAAAAAGGATATCAACGGGTTCGATTTCATTGCAAAATGCATAGGCACAGAACTTGCATCGGAGGTCCATCCATGGAATTTGGGATTCGGCGTTTTAACCCGCCCGACAAGCGTCATCAGCCTGCTAACCGTTGTTTCCCAGGGAAACGAGCAGCTTCGTCCACAATCCGCTTTCCCCCAGTTCTAGCTTTTCATCAGAGCCAAGGGACGAGCTTCTCTCCCGTTTTCTTCGTCTCTTATCCTTCCTGTATTGTACAAAAGGTGAGCTGATCTTCGTCTCATCTGATCAGCTTTCATTTGGTACTCCATTTAGGCTTTTTTCGTTAGCTTCTCTTCAGATCTGGTGGGGGTTCTTCCCTGTTCTTGACACTTTTCATGCAAATATTGTTTTCTATGTAAGATAATGAGTCGTACTTGAAGAAAATATTTCCCGATTTCTTTGAACATGACCTGCGTTTTGAGAAAATCTTGTCTTCGGTCAGGGTTGGATTGCGATGATGGGTGGACCTAAAAGTCATAAAAGCTCGAAGTGTTTTCCGGCTCTTCTTTTCTTTAATCAGCGATCGGAAATGAATTCCGGAAGAATATCAATTGGATCCCGTGTTGACATATGATTTCTATTGGAAACTTCTGGAATTGAGGATTTGGTGCTGCATGCGTAGATCTACCATTTGAGCTATTAGATTTGTCTTCTTTATTTTTGTGATATTGTTTGAGCTATTAGATTTATCTTCTTTATTTCTGTGATATTGTTTTTATGGTTGAACCTGAATTCGTCTTTCCTTTTTTTCATCTCTGCATGTAGTTGGTGCTGATTCAGTGTTTCCCGTCGTGATCTGATTTCTGTGAGGGCGGTGATTCTTTGAATTAGCTCGAACATGGAATTTTGCATGCCAATATAAACCCTAGGTAACATATGAGTGGCAGTTATTATGGATCGGATCTGATCCCTTTGTAAAATCATAATGTTGAATGCTTATGAATTCCTGCTGTTATTATAGTTCTTTCAAACCTTAATCCATAACGTGGCAGTGCTTCTTTCTGTGACTAATTTTTAAAAATAACCCTTGTTACAGTTGCTTCATCAATCGAAATTTCTGAGCATATGCATCTCTTGATCTTGTGTAATGATTAAGGTTTGTAGACAGGTGCTTTATCTGTAATGTATTTCATGGTAACGTTTATGCATGCATGGTAAATTAAATTTGAGATGGCCAGCATAGGATGACATGAGTTACAGTGGATGTAACGGGTGCCTGATGATACTTTCTGTTGTGCCTTAAGTGAAAGGAGTTAGACATATTGCATTTAGGGGTTTACCTGTGGAAGCAAAGTGAATAGATAGAAAATCAACTTGACAGACATTGCTTCAAAACACTGAACTTCAAAACTTAGCCCATTTGTTTCTCCCATCAAAGAAGTTGAATTCCTTGAAACCAATCTGAGTATCAAATAATGAATAATTGGTCTGTTGTAGCTATATTTCATTCATAAACATGTCCGCATTGATGTTATTTTTCACTGATGAAGGATGCATATGTTGTAACTATTCAAAAGAAAGAAAAGGTCTTATATTTATTAGAGGTGCTATGGTGTTAGAAATAATGAATTGTAAATCTTAAAGGGCTGCATCGCTTCAGTATAAGAGTTATTTGGGGTTTATATGACTCACTATTGGGCCCATCATTTAATGGTTTTGGTCATTGTTGGGCCTTTGAACCAGGATGGTTTTGGTTCATTTGCCAGAAGAAGCTCGAATTTACAATGGGTAATGTTACTTCTCTTCCTACTTACTAAATTCAAACATATCCCTTTTCTTATTTTCAGGTGTTTAATCTGCAGATCAACTTTGTTTTATTCCAGACAGAAGAGAAAGGACAGCATCCATAGGTCTGTTGAAATTGGTTCTGTCTCTATAGATGTCTGTTCATTATCTGACAAAGCTTCAATGGGGGAACACCGAAATGGCAACGCAAAGCCTTCCAAAAAGAATGCTGCTGGGGCAGCGAGTGCTTACACCATTAATACTGATAATTTTGTGAAGCGACTTAAAGGATTTTATTCTCACTGGAAGGAACACAAAACTGAGTTCTGGGGTGGTGCAGATGTGCTTGTAATTGTCAGCCCCCCAGCTTCTGATGATCTACGATATCTGAAATCTTCAGCATTGAACATCTGGTTGGTTGGATATGAGTTCCCAGAGACAATCATGATCTTCATGGAGAAACAGATACATTTTCTGTGTTCCCAGAAGAAGGCTTCTCTGTTGGAAACTCTGAAAAAGTCTGCAAAGGAGGCTGCCAATGCTGAGATTGTGATACACATCAAGTCAAGGGGTGACGATGGTTCTGCTCAGATGGATGATATTTTCCAGGCTATCCGGGTTCAGTCTAAATCTGATAATGAAAATGGTCCAGTTGTTGGACACATTGCAAAGGAGGCTCCTGAGGGGAAGCTTTTGGAAACTTGGGCTGAGAAGTTGAAGTCATCTGCATTCCAGCTCAGCGATGTAACAAATGGGTTTTCTGAACTGTTTGCTGCCAAGGATGGGACCGAGCTTATAAATGTGAAGAGGGCTGCATTCTTAACCTCATCCGTGATGAAGCATTTTGTTGTGCCAAAGCTTGAAAAGATCATTGATGAGGAGAAAAAGGTCTCTCATTCAGCGCTGATGGATGATACAGAGAAGGCCATACTTGATCCGGCCAAAATCAAGGTTAAACTAAAGGCAGAGAATGTTGACATCTGTTACCCTCCAATCTTTCAGAGTGGCGGTGAGTTTGATCTCAAGCCAAGTGCATCAAGCAATGATGAACATCTCTACTATGAATCAACAAGTGTCATCATCTGTGCAATTGGGTCACGCTACAACAGCTACTGCTCAAATGTTGCTAGAACATTCCTCATTGATGCCAACACAATGCAGGGTAAGGCTTATGAAGTTCTCCTGAAAGCCCAGGAGGCTGCAATTGGTGCACTAAAGCCTAGTAATAAAGTCAGTGCTGTTTACCAATCGGCAGTTTCAGTGGTTGAGAGGGATGCTCCTGAATTGGTTTCTCATCTGACAAAGTCAGCAGGAACAGGAATAGGACTTGAGTTTCGTGAATCAGGATTGAGTTTAAATGCTAGAAATGAGCGGATTTTGAAGCCTGGAATGGTTTTTAATGTATCTCTTGGTTTCCAGAACTTGCAATCGGAAACCAAGAATCCAAAGAAAAAGACCTTCTCAATGTTGCTTGCAGACACTGTTATTGCCAATGAAAAGGGCCCAGAGGTTGTGACGTCAATCAGCTCCAAGGCAGTTAAGGATGTTGCATACTCATTCAATGAGGAAGAGGAGGAAGAGGAGCGTCCAAAGGTGAAAGCTGAATCCAGTGGCACCAAGTCATTATCGTCAAAGGCAACTCTAAGGTCTGATAATCAGGAGATGTCTAAGGAGGAGTTGCGGAGGCAGCACCAGGCTGAACTTGCTCGGCAAAAGAATGAAGAAACTGCAAGGAGGCTGGCAGGTGGTGGTTCTGAACCTGCGAGTGGCCGTGGTGCTGCAAGAACTTCAAGTGACCTTATTGCCTACAAAAATGTCAATGATATTCCCCAATCAAGGGAATTGATGATACAGATTGACCAAAAGAAGGAGGCTGTCCTTTTGCCAATTCATGGGAGCATGGTGCCTTTTCACATTGCAACTGTTAAGAGTGTTTCAAGTCAGCAGGATGGCAAAACATGCTATATTCGCATAATCTTTAATGTGCCGGGAACCCCTTTCAATCCTCCTGATGCCAATTCACTGAAACACCAAGGATCCATATATCTGAAGGAGGTTTCATTCCGCTCCAAGGATCCAAGGCACATCAGTGAAGTGGTGCAGCTGATCAAGACACTTCGTCGGCAGGTCACTTCAAGAGAATCAGAGAGAGCTGAGCGGGCTACCTTAGTCACCCAGGAGAAACTGCAGCTTGCAGGCTCCAAGTTCAAGCATATACGGCTTCTTGACTTGTGGATCCGCCCTCCATTTGGAGGCCGTGGAAGGAAGTTGCCAGGTATTTTGGAAGCTCATGTCAATGGTTTCCGCTATTCTACCTCAAGGCCCGATGAGACTGTGGATGTCATGTATGCAAACATCAAGCATGCCTTCTTTCAGCCTGCAGAGAAAGAGATGATGACTCTCCTGCATTTCCACCTTCACAATCATATCATGGTGGGCAACAAGAAGACCAAAGATGTCCAATTCTATGTTGAAGTGATGGACATTGTGCAGACCCTGGGAGGTGGAAAGAGATCAGCTTACGACCCTGATGAGATAGAGGAAGAGCAGAGAGAGAGGGACAGGAAGAACAAGGTAAACATGGAGTTCAACAATTTCGTCACTCGGGTCCATGACCTTTGGGGCCAGCCACAATTTAAAGCATTGGATCTTGAGTTTGACCAGCCACTGAGGGAGCTTGGATTCAATGGAGTGCCTCACAAGTCCTCTGCTTTTATTGTTCCAACATCAAGCTGCTTAGTTGAGTTGATTGAGACGCCATTCCTGGTGATCTCCTTGAACGAGATTGAGATTGTTAACCTGGAAAGAGGGGGGCTTGGTCAGAAGAACTTTGACATGACAATTGTGTTCAAGGATTTCAAACGTGATGTCTTTCGCATAGACTCAATCCCCTCAGCATCCCTTGATGCAATCAAGGAGTGGCTCGACACAACAGATCTCAAGTACTATGAAAGCAGGCTGAACCTCAACTGGCGGCCAATCCTGAAGACAATAACAGATGACCCAGAGAAGTTCATTGAAGATGGTGGTTGGGAGTTCTTGAACATGGAAGTGAGCGACTCAGATTCTGAGAACTCGGTGGAGTCGGATCAAGGATACGAGCCCTCTGACGTGCAGTCTGATTCTGACTCAGATGAAGAAGATGATGACAGTGAGTCTCTAGTAGAGTCTGAAGAGGAGGATGAGGAGAATAGCGAGGATGACTCAGAGGAAGAGAAGGGGAAGACATGGGAAGAGCTGGAGAGAGAGGCAAGCCATGCTGACAGGGAGAAAGGTGATGAATCAGATAGTGAAGATGAGAGGAAGAGGAGGAAGATAAAGGCTTTTGGCAAGTCTCGTGTGCCCGATAGGAGGGACATGAGAAGTGCCCCTCCCAAGAAGGCCAGGCTGAGGTAAATGGGCGCCTCCTTGGTTCATGGTCCTACTACAGTGTGCGCCTGTTTCCCTCACTTGTAAACTTAATAAAAAGCAGCATTCTAGTTTATATTCTCCTTTGTCTGTTTTTTATTTAGATTTTAGGGTCATCGAATCAAACGTGTATGTTGTGGATACTGGATAGTTCTTGTGAAGAAGCTTGTGAATTGACACCTTTTCTATTGTAGTGACTCTTTCTGGTAATTTGATCGATAAAAGCAAATAATTGTCTGTTATTATGAGCATCTCCGCATCAAAATTTACCAGTGTCATGATGTCCTCTAATGGAAGGTTTAGGAATGAACGAAAAATTGAAAAATGGTCAGGCTAAACGGGCAATAAAAAAGTTCAATTACAATTGGACGAAAAAAGTTGATGATTTTATAATTTTTATTTTCTGTAGCCCTACATGACTATCTAATTTCGAGGAATTTTGTAAGTAAAAAATTAAATTATATTTACAGTCTTTTTATCGGGTTTAGTTACAGAGATGCTCCGGAACTCGAGCGGGAACTCGAGCGGTAGGGCTACTCGCAAAGGGAAAAAGGGTCTATATTAGAGTAGCGTGACAGACCATATTGTGAAAAAACGAAAGAATATGTTTGAAAAGGTAGAAGAATGATTGAAAAGATGAAGATAAAAGACTGAAAAGTAAAACAGATACATATTAATAATCAATTAAAATAATATTATTAATTAATAAATGGAGATAACAAGGGAAAAGATAAGGATGAAGAGCAGAGTAAATAAATGAATTAATTGGAGCGGTATTATCAACTCCATTGCACGCAAGCGGCCGTGTATTCAACCCAAACTATTTTGAATTAAAAGTTTCTCAATGCAAGGGTTACAAATGCATAGACATTTAATACATTATTTAAAGTGAAAATTAATTATAATATTTATTTAATACATACTTTTAATATATCAAATTATATATTTTTTTAATTTTATTTTATTTTATTTATGTCTTTTATATTCTTGGTCACAGTTTCCTTTACAAGTTTTAATTGTTCCTGTGATCCCAAATTGATTATAGAAAGTCCCTAGTTCTTTTCTAGTTTGAATACTTTTCTTTTCAAGCTTGAGATTGTATTCCTAAATCATTGCAGAAAGTTAATCCTACTACTTCATTGACAGTAGATATTAGGGATGTGGTCATTATTTTGATCCTTGAGTTTCTATCTTACCCTCTTTGTGAAACATGAGAGTGAGCCAGTAATAAATCTTTCTTTCCAGTAGGGTTGATTGCAATATGTTCTAAGCATTATCTTGGATAAGAATTGATCTTTATAATATGTAAAATCTTGTTGAAGTTTTCTACATTTCAGCGTTTGTAGGATTGTGTATTCCTTTTCTCTTATTTTATTATTTAATCCGAGGAAGTGTTTAGCTACGGCAAGGATTAGGGTGTCTACCTCATTTTTTTTTGAGGAATTCGCCATATTCTAAGATTAGTTCTCCTAAGGAGTCTCTTTTTTATATGAATAGAGGATTTCTTCTCTATGTTTTTTTTATAATATATATATGGGTAGTGATCTTGTACGCATGCAAAGTCTATTCGGAGTTTGAATGTTGTCCGATGCCTCGGTATTTTAATTTCCACAATTGTCGGACGGCTTTCCCAAACCGCGCGTACTTTGTTATCCGGGTTTGGAAACCCATCTCCAGCACCAAGCTTTTATTCATTGGCCGTATAAGTGTATAAGATTGAATAATCAGAGAACATGTAATGACAGCACAGCAGAGACTGCAAATATTATATTAATTATTTTAGAATTTTTGTTATCAATCAAACACATCATCAAAATTTTCTTATAATATTTTGGGGATAAATATAAAAATAAGGAATAATTATGTAGTATCATTTGCCGCATACAATATGTAGCTTTTTTAACATCTAAAAAAATTAGTTTAAAATAATTTAGAGAGTCTTGATTTATTATGGCTTGTTTAAATTTTCAATGAAGTCTATTTTTAATATTATAAAATATCTGTGGAAATAAATTTGATGAATGATCTAAATCACAATGCAATCAAGACTTAGATAATATTTAATCTGCAGCCCTTTAAACATGAAGAACTCTAATTACAGAAAGCCTTAATTTTCCACCGTCGTCCATGCTGCTATACTTGATTAATCTCAACCGTTCAACTTTAAAAAAAAAAAATTAAATGCTGTTGGTCTGGTAGAAACAAAACTGTTGCTTGGTGTTTTTTTTTTATGTATACAAAATATACATCAATCTATTATGGGTTTAAATTCATGAATGTATTTGGCTTTAGTGTATATTTTAGATGCATAATGATTAACCCCCTTTGGAATAATCGGATTTGGTGAATTTTAAAAATTTGTAAGTTATAAATAGCTTAATTCATTTATTCGAGGGGGTTAATCATTATGAATCTGAAATATACATTAAAACCAAATACATCCATGAATTTAAACCCATAACACATTGATGTATATTTTGGGTACATAAAAAAAACACCCAACAACAGTATTGTTTCTACTCAACCATCAGCATTTAAAAATAAAAAAATAAAAGTTGGACTAGTAGAGCAGCATGGATGGTGGAGGAAAATTAAGGCTTTGTACCGTTTGTAGAGTTCTACATGCTTAAAAAGGCGGTAACCTGATATGCAATCCCAGTCTTATCCCACAAAACCGCTTATTAAATACTACCTAAGTTTTTATTATATAGTGATTTAGGTCATTCATCATGTTTGTTTCCACAAATATCTTCTAATATAAAAAATAGTCTTCATTTAAAATTTAGACAAGCCATAATAAATCGAGACTCGCTAAATTATTTTAAACTAATTTTTCATATGTTCAAAAAGCTACTTATTTAATGTTGCAAATGATGCTACATAATTATTTCTTATTTTTAAATTTATTCACAAAATATTAGAAGAAAATTTTGATGATGTGGTTGATTAATAGTAAAAATTCTAAAATAATTAATATAATATTTACAGTCTCTGTTGTGTTGTAGCTGCATGTTTTCTGATTGTTTGCATACCTTACATGCTTATAGAGCATAAAAGCTGGGTGCTCGATGTTTCCAGACTCGGAAAACAAAGTACACGCATGTACACTCAATTTGGGAAATCCATCCCGGAAATTGAAATACCAAGACACCGAATAGCATTCAAACGCTGCTACGCGCATAAAGCACCTTCATTGTCATATATATAT
>JAYJMB010032335.1:0-35647 GCA_036873735.1 Pouteria campechiana
AGTATATTTAGGAATCAAATAGGTGCAAAAGATGAAGTATTAGGTGAATAAAATATGACATTTTGCATTCTCATCAACATCACTTTTCTCCAGTCAAAACCAACTCTCCCATCAAAGTGATGTCTTTCCCCCTCACATTCTCCATCTAATTCCAGAGGTTGCTCAACCTGTGAGTCAACCTACTGGCATCACTTCTTCCATTCCTCCAACACAAGCTTCTCCTCCAATACAACCTCCTTCTATCTCACCTTTAAATCTGTCTAAGGATTATCTTTTTGACCCCCATAGAGCTATTATTAAATATGGAAAGCATATCATAGTACTAATTCCTAAATGGTACTTTCTTCCCCAAGGTCCATACAATGACCTGGACTTTATTGAAAATGATCTCTTTTTGTCAAGAGAACTCTTTCCTAAATGAATTGAACAAATTCCTCCAAAATGGAACTCACCTTCAATTCATCCACAATGAAAAAAAACTCCAACTCCTCTGCAATCTCCTCCAAAACCAGCTTATCATAATCTTGACATTCTTACCCGTATCTCAAATCTAATTAGAATAACATATTCTAAGTATAGGTGTAAGTTAGAAATCAACTTTGAAATTGCTTAGATGTTTCTTTCACAATCTTTCATTCTATTCCCTCAAGAATTACCATTTACAGAATCATAAAATCTTACATTTTGTTTAGGATTCAACTTCTTCCTGATCCACCATTGACTCCTAAGGATCACAAAATTCACATTCCTGATAAAGAGTCAGTCCTTCAAAGATATTCTGAGAAACTTCTTCACTCACTTCCAAAGTCTGAAAAACTCAAAAATACATTTCCATCCCCCTCAGGACCTTTCAATAACATTTTCATGACTGAGGAAGAATTCAATACTATTCAAATGCCAATCTTCAAGCAATTGCTAATAATCTTCCTCCTCCATATCCCAGCTTTCTGACACATCCATCCAACATAGGCTTAGGATAAGATATTCTCAACCATTCTCCTCACCTAAACCTACTCCACCCCCTTTTTCAAAAGCTAAAACCCCTAGAAAACCACTTGCTATTCCAAAATCAAAACCTCCATCCCAGCCATCATATTCTAAACCTAGGAGAAAGCCAAGGATTCCACCTCCAAAGGAACACAAAAGGATCCTTTCTCCAGAATAACCATGTACCACTAAGAATATACAGCTAGGATGAATGCAAACACAGAAAACCTCTTGAAAGGGTTTCCTATTGTCTTTCCTGAGTTGCATAATCCAGAATTTTGAGTGCACATTAACTTCATCTATGTTTCAAACCATGGACCCACAGCATATACTCATGAACCTCCTTTAGCAATGCCAAAGGATCCATTTTTCATTCCACCTCCTATACCAAAAGGACCCAAGTTATCTCCCAAACCACCCAAGCCTTCTTCTACCCCATCATCATCTCAACCCAAGCCTTCACTTCTCCCTCCCCCCCCGCACAGAGATTCCTTTTCTAAGACCTATAAAAGAAAGCCCAAGCCAACATGCTGATTGTGCGGCAATTACATATTCATTTCTCACTTAATTCTGACTGTTATTTTCTGACGATAGTAGTTTCATTTGTAATGTTACTTTATTGTCATTTGCTTATTCTGTTGATTCTAAAATAATGATGTGTCTTCTTATTCCAATGTACTTTGCTGTGTAAACTATGAAATATCATTCTCATGTACAAAGTTTGATCATGATAATGCAATATCTTACTTATTTCCTTTTACTACATTTTTTATTATGATAAAAAGGGGGAGAAAAATAGAAGAAAAATAAAAAATAAAGAATGAATTTTTTTTATTATATATTCATGGAGAGCTTACCCATGTAGGCATAGCCCAACTAAGGAATGCATTGCATATTCTGAAATTTTTTTATGAAAGGTATATTACTCAAATGTTTTTTCATCATCAAAAAGGGGGAGAATGTTAAGTCTAAGCCCTTTATTAAGCTTAGTTTTGATAATGAATGAGATTAAACAAATTAGCTTTGATGATGAACCAACAAATGAGTGAGAAATTAAGGTACTAACAAATTACTTTCTAATATTGCATTATTAATATCAAAATAAATTAAGGAAAGTAATAAAGGAATGCTTAAATAAAAAGACATTAAAAAGTCACTTCAGACCTTACTTAGAGGCTTGGCATGAAAATTCAGAAGTTAAGAAGAAATCAGAAGTCAATTAGAAGTAACACAGAAATGTCTCAGAAATAAAACGCATAACTCAAAATCACTCAACAGATGCTCAGAACCAGGCCAAAAGCATTTTAGAACTTCTTCAAAATCAAAATAGAGCAATATCAAACATCAGAAGAAGAACACAACGATGCATAGAAGCAATACAATGTTGCATAGAAGCAATTCAGAAGGACTATCTTATTACACAGAAGCAAAACAGGACATTATCACACTACATAAAAGTAATGCAAAAGCGTTATAATGCTGCTCAGAAACAATAAAGAATTTAATCACACAGTACAGAAGCATTGCACAACCCCATGTTATTACTCAAAAGCAATACAGAAAATGTTTGGTCACACAAGACTAAGACAGAGGGAACTTTGATCACACAAAAGTAACCCAAAAGATAACTCAAGTGATTAGAACCATATCAGAAGAATTTTTGGAGTAACAGAAGTAACACAAAAGCAAAACAACATTATGTAGAAGTAATGCAAAACCTATCATGGTACACAAAAGTAATGCAGAAATCATGCAGAATCAAGTCAGAAGAAATGTCAGAGACATATTCAATTCAACATGATTAAACAAAGATATACAAAGGTAAAGGCTAAGTTTCATAAGTGAATAAGAAGATACTCAGAAGTTCTCCAGAAGACTCAAAGATGACCATTGAAGAATAAGACAACGAACAGAAATTCTAAAGAGGATACTGCCAAAAATTTACTAACCATAAAGGTTCCACAGAACTACTTCAAAAATTCTACTGAAATATAAATCAAAGCACAAACGTTCTAAGGACGCACTCAAAATTTTTGAACTTTGACTAATTGCAAAAGTCCTCACTAAACCTGCCTAACTAGTTTAAAAAAGGTGCCAAAAGTTGCAATGATTAAAAGTTTCAAATCCTATATATAGAGGATCAAAAGATGACATCAAAAAGAAGAACAACAATAGAAAGATAACACTAAAAATCATTTTTTTGTTGATTAATAGAAGAGCATTTATAATTTTTCATCATTTAACTCCAACTGCTATGTCATTACCAAAAGCATTCAGAATCCTGATGAGAATACAAAATTTCATATTTTATTCCTTTAATACTTAATATTTTACACTTATTTGACTCCTATATATACTCATTATTCTTATATTTTGATTTAGGAGACAATTAGAGTGGTTAAGTGCAAAAAGAAGTCAATTGAAGGATTTTGGACAATTTCAGCATCACTCTGTATTTTGGGCATAAATCTCTCATCTACCTCTAATTGAGATGATTAAATATTTTATGAAAATATAAGAAAAATTTCTATAACTTTTATGTCTGGAGTTTTGAGAGATAAAGACTATATCAAGGACAACTAAGTGGAAAAATTATCAAAATATTTCAAAAATGTGCTAAAGATTACATATAGTATCACTTGTGTACCAATTTTACCATACTTAAAGGATAATTTGGGAGATGTTTTCAATATCAAAGTTGTAGATATCAAAGTTATCCAACTAATGAAAAAAGAATCATGTAATTCCAAGTTAAAATGAGGATCTCATGGTCAAAACAATGGACACATATCTGGCAGGCAACAGAACCAGCGCTCAAACCGACACTCAAGCATACGAACCACATAGAGTAGCAAGAATGGGCAGTGATTTGGCTGCTCAACTGCGCAAAATGGTGCTCAGACACCTGACTCTAGCCAATATTTTTCAAATTCTATGGAAATTACTATTTTGTGTATTTTGACTCTTCATAAATAGCAGTTTTCTAGGGTTTTTGCCAATTCTTCTTGCTAGGGTTTGGAGAGTACTTTTTGGCGGCTTTCAACAGAGAATCTTCTTCTTCTTCTCTCTTTTATTTTTATTTTCTTTATGATTTTATGGTCCTATCTGGCTAAACTTTTATTCTTGGTTTAAGGAGACAAAAGCCTCAAAATTAATATACTGTGAGATCTAATTTGATTTAATTATTCAATTTATACTTTAAGTATTGAATGTTCTTCTTTGTTCATGACTATAATTATTATGCTTAATTGCTAGGAGGCCTAGTAGTTTATTATTCAGTACAATCTATTGCTAGATTAGATATCAAATCCGTAATCGTTTGATCTCTCTAATTTGCGAAGCAACTAGGGCTTAATAATTTATTGTTATTGCAATATTAAATCTTAGGGAGAATATTTGACTAAATTAAATGCAACTGCTGGTGCTTGTATTATTTAGCTTTACCAATCTCTACAAATCTTAAGGCTACTATTGTTTTCTAATTGACTATATTGATGGAGAGATAGGAAAATTAATTCCAATGGTGAATATTTAAAGTATGAATTAATTTATAATTGCATCAATGATCAGTTACTAGATTCTGATGGTGGATGTTGACTTTAACTAAGGTTTTCTTCTCTTATAGACTTTATTCACAACATTGCTCTTATCATATTCAAAACACACCCCTTTCTTGTTCACATTGCATAAAACTAAACTAGATACTACTTGTGGGATCGACCCTTATTCACACCACTACAGGTAATTTAATTGGAGTAAGGTTCTAAATTTGGTTGCCTATGACAGCACACCAAATTTTTGACATCATTGCCAAGGAGGCATTCTAATTAATTTTTGTACTTTTATAATTTTTCCTATTTTATTTTTATTTTTAATTATTTTTTAGGATTCATTAGATTTTTCTTGATTGTTTATCACAGCAACTCGATCTTCTAATCAAGGTAATTTGAAGTATGAACCAGAAATTGAAAAAACTTTGCACAGGTTAAGGAGTGAAGCTCAGAGGAATTCTTAAAAGGAGGAAGCCATTGTTGGAACCCAAACTTTGAAAGAGCTTGCTACACCTGATTTGGATCAACAACCCTTATGCATAATGTTTCCTACTTTAGATGCTACTATTAATTTTGAATTAAAATCTGGACTAATACATCTTTTGTCCACTTTTCATAATCTTATAGGTGAAGATTCCCATAAGCATCTAAAGAAGTTTCACGTGGTGTGTATGAGTATGAAACAAACAGGGGTGACTAAAGAGCAATAAAACTAAAAGCCTTTCCATTCTCTTTAAAAGATCTGGCTAAGGATTGGCTTTACTATCTACCATTTGGGAGCATTCCAACATGGAATGAGATGAAGAGCTTGTTTTTTGAGAAATATTTTCTAGCTTCAAGGGCAGCCAACATTAGGAAGAAAATTTGTGGTGTGAGACAGCATAGTGAAGAATCCCTATATGAATATTGGGAGTGTTTCAAGAAATTATGTGCATGTTGCCCCCATCATCAAATCAATGAGTAGTTACTCATCCAGTATTTTTATGAGGGACTTCTTGCCACTAAGAGGAGCATGATTGATGTTGCTAGTGGAGGAGCTTTGGTGGATAAAACTCCTGAAGTTGCAAGGAACTTGATTGCAAACATGACAGCTAACGCACAACAATTTGGCAATAAGCTTGACTCTTTATCCAAGCCTATTAATGAGATAATATTCCCTTGAACAATAAATTACAGATCTAACTTCTCTCATTCATCAATTGGCTATAGGAAATATGCAGATAGCAAAAGCTTGTGGAATTTGTTCAATAATTAGACATCCAACTGATGCATGCCCAACTCTTCAAGAAGAACCTATTGAGCAAGTGAATGCAATAGGTGGTTTTTCTGGACAACCATAAAGCAAGTACTATCCTTATTCTAACTCATATAACCCAGGATGGAGGGATCACCCCAATTTCAGCTATGGGAATTCATAAGCAAATTAACCTCTTGCTCAAAATTGCCCAAATTTTCAGCAGTATCAACAGCCATACCCACCTAGACAACCACAAGGACAAACTTCTAACTCTAGTATATCTTTAAAAGATATTGTTAAGTCTCTTGCCTCTAACATTTTGCAATTTCAATAGGAGATGAAGGCTAGTATTCAAAGTTTGGAGAATCAGATGAGTAAGATGGCAACAACAATCAATCGGCTGGAGACACAAGATTCAAGGAAATTGCCTTCTCAAACGGTGGTGAACCCAAGAGAAAATGTGCGTGCAATCGTATTGAGAAGCGGTAAAGAGGTTGAAATTCTAGAAAAGATGACTTCTACGCCAATGGAAAAAGCAAAGGAGAAAGGTGTTATTGTAGATAAAGACCTTCCTAAGGATAATGAAGTAGTCAAACGTAAGTTTTCACCTCTTTCTGATTATAAACCAATATTACCTTTTCCTAAGGCTTTGCAGAATCTCAAAAAATTGAACGATATTAAGAACTATTTGAGACTTTTTATAAATGCAAGGTAAATATTTCACTTTTTGACGTCATTAAACAAGTACTTTGTTATGCTAAATTCCTGAAAGAATTGTGTACAATAAAGAGGAAACAGAAACTTAAAGGGTATGAGAAGGTGAGAGTAGGGGTGAATGTTTTTGCAATCATTCAAAGAAAACTCCCTATAAAGTGCAAAGATCCAGAAATGTTTACTATCCCATGCATGATAGGTAACACTAGACTTAAAAAGGCCATGTTAGATTTACGATCTTCCATTAATATTATGTCATATTCTTTGTGTGCTTCTTTGAAACTTGGACCTTTGAATAAGACTGGTGTTGTAATTCAATTGGTTGATAGATCTAATGCATATCCGAAAGGTATAGTTGAGGATGTTCTTGTGTAAGTCAATGATTTAATCTTCCTTGCTAATTTTTATGTGCTAGATATGGAGAATGGTAATCAAACTACTCCTATTCTATTGGGAAGACCCTTCCTAAAGACATCCAATACTAAAATAGATGTTCACAGTGGCACACTTACTATGGAATTTGATGGTAAAATTGTTAAATTTAACATTTATGATGCCATAAAATATCCTGATGATGATGATCCTATTTACTCCATTGATATGATTGATTCTTTTGTACAAGAAGTTTTTGAACTTGATGGAAAAGATGGATTAGAAATTTCCATTAGTAAACATCTTGAGAAGAAGAATAAGGTGTTACCTTTGAGTACTGATTTGCAGAAAACTATTGTAGTATTGGATGACTTTCCAAAGTTGCAAAATCAGGTAATGATCCTTACTTGAGTTACTAATTTCTAACAAGAGCCTTTTACCATCTATTTTGCAAGCATCCATTCCAGATTTGAAGTCTCTTCCCAATCACCTTAAGTATGTGTTCAATAAAGATGACGAAACCTTATTAGTGATCATCTCTAGTAAACTCAGTGCACTAGAAGAAGAGAAACTTGTGCATGTTCTTAAGAAGCATAAGAGGGTTATTGATTGGATAATGAAAAATATTAAAGGAATTGACCCATCTACGTGCAAGCTTCATTATTTCCAATTTTCAATTGCTCCAAATTGAAGAAAGATGCAGTAAGTCGAGCCAATGACTATAAACAAAAGCGCTGCTTGGGAGGCAACCCAAGGAGAGTTGGTGTTTCTTTTTCTTATTTCTTTTTCTTATTTCTGCATTTATATTATGGTTATTTTTGCATCTTCTTTGCATTTGACCTTACATTAGGGAAAATGTAAGTTTTAAGTATGGGGGAGGGAATTTAGGTTTAAGTTGTGTTTTTGTTTTCATCTTTTCTTTTATTTTTGAAAAAAACTTTTTTTGAGAGAGAGTTAGTTTTACCCTTTGTTTGAGTGATTTTTAATGATTTGAGGTTCAATATGTCATGAGCAAGATTCAACTAAGCTTGAACAAATTCACAATATGATTAATTCAATAATTTTCCAATTTGTAATTGCTTGATTTAGTTATTTTCCTTGAGTATTTTCCTTGAGAATGATGATGACTAAATTTCGTAGACAAAAGCCGATGAGATTTTGAGCCTTTAGACTGACACATTCATAGCAATCTCATTCTTTTTCTTTATGAGAGATATTTGTTCATGGATATGTTTCTCTAAAACTTCCCTTGATTTGCTTTGAGATCACATTGATACATGCATGCATGAACATGATTAAGGCCTTCTTTGATATGAACTACATGAGCCAAATAGCCTACCTTATGATTAATTTTTCCTCTTGTTGAACCCCTTTGAGCTTTATAGACTTTTATTGTGAACCTATGTTACAAGCTTAAAATCCAAAAAAAATAATATCTTTACCCAAGCCATAGATCTACTAGAGCATGGGTCATCATTGTGCTATATATAGGTGTATAAGAAATAAAGTGTAGGGGTGTCAAATTGTGAAATGGCTATAATTGGTGAAATAAAACATATTGTTATTCTTAAAAAATGTCAAAGTGAAGAAAATAGGAAAATATCAAAATTCCAAGGAAAGGGGTCTGTTTATACATCATATATTCAAAGGTGAAAGATGTTGAAGAAAATAAGTGATTGTACATATCTTATATATTTGAGCTTGAATTGATTTATTTGTGCTTCACTAGTTTCAATGGTTTTTGAGCTACACCTCCAAATATTTCTCACCTTTAGCCTAAACCCTATAACCCATGAAAAGTCCTTATGATTCATGATATGCATGTGATCCTAGTGATGGAAAATGAGAAGATATGCAAGCTTATGGTAGATCATTTTCATTGGAATGAATTTAAGTAAAACATATACCCTTCAATTACATGCGAGTAGAGTGCTTATTTCCATGAGGGTCTATGCATTTAGTTTATCCCATTTCCAAGAGAAAATACTTACTGAATGATTGTAGGTTGTGTAAGAAAGATTTGTTCATGATATATTATGAGTTTTGAAGAGTTTTGGTTATTCTTTGTTTATGATAATTGTAACCTTGATGCTGTTTTGGGGGAGAGTGAATTTTAGTTTTGCCCGAGGATGAGCAAGAGTTAAGTATGGGGGAATTTGATGAGAATACAAAATATTATATTTTATTCCCTTAGTAATTAATATTTTACACTTATTTGACTCCTATATACACTCATTATTCTTATATTTTGATTTAGGAGATAATTAGAGTGGTTAAGTGCAAAAAGAAGTCAATTGAAGGATTTTGGACAATTTCAGCATCACGCTGTATTCTTCTATCCTAAAAATGAGGTAGCTACATCTAAACCTTTGGAATTATCACATATGGATCTATTTGGACCATCAAATGTTGTCACTCTTGGAGGAAAAAATATATATATTTTATCATGGATGACTACTCTAGATTCATATGGTGATTCTCTTAACTAGCAAAGACAAAGCATTTTCAATGTTTTATACATTTTCAAATTTAGTTCAAAATGAGAAACAAATGTCAATTGTATCTATCCATAGTGATCATGACAGTGAATTTGAAAATAGAAAATTTCTTAACTTTTGTGATGAAAAAGAAATTTACAATAGTTTCTCATCTCCTAGAACTCCTCAATAAAATAGAGTTGTGGAAAGAAAGAATCAAACAATTCAGAAAATGGCAAGGACCATGTTGAATGAAAGTACATTGTCAAAGATTTTGGGAAGAAGTAGTAAGTATAGCTTGCCAAGCACTGAATAGGGTTATCATCAAAGCAATCTTAAAGAAAACCCCATATGAGTTTTGGAAAAAAAGAAAACCCAATATCTCATATTTCCATTCATTTGGATGCTCATGATATGTGTTGAACAATGGGAAGGATAACCTTGGAAAGTTTGATCCAAAAAGCAATGAAGCTATCTTCGAGGGTTACTCTTCTAATAGTAGGGTATTTAGAGTATATATTAAGATAACACAGGTTGTAGAAGAGTCTATACATGTTAAATTCAATGAAGCAAATATAATCTTGAGAAAGGAGTGTGATAGTGATGCAGATGAGGCTGCAACAAATATGAAAAAGCACAAACTGAAAGATTAAGAAGATGCCACAAAATGTGAAGATATACAAAATTCAGACAATGAGGAAGAGGTAAGTAGAAGTAATGTTCCCTATCAACCTCATACTGATTCAAGATTTATTAGTGCCCATCCTAGAAAATAAATTATTGGTGATGTCTATGATGATGTCAACATAAGAAGGTCCATGCAAAACATTTGTGGTCATTATGCTTTCATTTATATAATTGAGCCAACTTGCATTGATCTAGCCTTAAATAATGAAAACTTGATCATTGCAATGCAAGAAGAGCTTAACTAGTTTGAAAGGAACAAAGTATGAGAACTAGTTCCAAAACCAAACAACGTTGATGTAATAGGACTTAAATGGGTATTCAAAATAAATTGGATGAAAGTGAATTGGTTGTAAGAAACAAGGCATGACTAGCTACTAAGAAATATTCCCAAGAAGAAAGAATTGACTTTGAAGAATCATATGCCTCTGGAGCCATATTAGAAGCCATCAGAATGCTACTTACTTTTGCATCCTTTAATAATTTTAAACTATTTCAGATGGATGTAAAGAGTGCATTTCTAAATGGATATTTAAGTGAAGAAGTGTATGTCGAGCAACCCCTTGGTTTTGAAAATGATGATCAACCCAATCATGTGTATAAACTCACCGAAGTGGTTTAAGATAAGCTCTAAGAGCATGGTATGAAAGGTTAGGCAAATTCTTAGGTAATCATCAATTTGAGAGAGGAATAGTCGACACTACCTTATTTATCAAAAATATTGGTATAGATATGTTGATAGTTTAAATTTATGTGGACGACATTATATTTGGAGCTGCTAATGAAGATCTTTGTCAAGACTTCTCAAAGATCATGTAGGCTGAATTCGAAATGAGTATAATGAGAGAATTGAACTACTTTCTTGGATTGCAAATCAAGCAAAAAGATGATGGAAACTACATTTGCTAATCCAAATATACTAGAGAAATGCTGAAGAAGTTCAAAATGGAAAAAATTAAAGCAGAAAGCACTCCAATGAGCATGTCAAGAAGGTTGGATAAGGACAAAAAGGGTAAACTTGTAGATCAAAAACAATATCAAAGTATGATTGGATCTCTTCTTTACCTTACTGCTTCTAAACTAGATATTCTCTTTAGAGTATGCTTATGTGCTAGATTTCAGTCCAATTCTAGAGAGACTCATCTTATTGCAGTGAAACAAATTTTTTAATATTTGGTTGACACACCAAATCTAGGACTCTGTTATCCCAAGGGAACTGGTTTTGAACTAATTGGATATTCAGATGCTAACTTTGGGGGATAAAAAGTTAATAGAAGAAGCATTAGTGGAACCTGTCAATTCCTAGGAAATAGTCTAGTATTATGGTTCATCACAATCTCCCACTCCATCTCCCCAAACTTAGAGTGTTTGTATTTATGCCAACCTACTTTATGGCTCTACTTGTACTAAAATAATATGTTTGTTTGTTTATTTTTTCTGTTTGGCCAATACTTACTAGGAGTGATATATTTCTTTTTGATTATGACAAAAAGGGGGAGAAAGAATTTGTAAATTATCTCAAAGGGAAACACAAAAAATGTAAAAATGCATAATCTTGAATTAATCAGGGGGAGAATACATATAAAACTAGTCAATGGAAATAACATAAAATAGAAACTTGAGGAAAGATTAAACTTTGCAAAATATTTTTAGTAGATTACATACATTAAGGGGGAGATTATCTTTTATGAGATAATTTTTAATCAAGCTTTATCATCATCAAAAAGGGGGAGAATGTTAACATAAATGCATGGTTTTAATGACAAATGAAACTTGATTAAAGATTATGTACTAATGGTTATTGTCAAGCATTTATCATGTAGAATCAAGTTGCAGGCCTTATAGACAAATGAACATAGAAAAGATATTTCACCGCATCGATCTGTTTGAATGAAAAGACAAATAACTTGGGCAAGTGCAAAAGCAAAAGATGAAGTATCGCTATAGTCAAAGCTCAAATGAAAAGGAATCAACCATCACCATACATCTGTCAAAGTGAAGATTATCTTTGACGAATGCAAAGCAACGTGCATACAATAGACTTTGTTTATCATAAGTGATTCATAGTCGAACAACTCACCAAGCTAATTATTTCTATTAAAAATAGACAAAGATGGAGCAATGAAGTTTATCTATTCATCTACTACCTGCTACAGAAGATCCAACAGACGAAGTATAATTTTTCTGTGCCTCAATAATTTGTCTATTACTTACAATAAACAATCCAATAAATGAAGTGTTGAAGAGAATTCGTCTACACTCCTATAGTCCATCTGTTACTTACAATAGACAATCCAACAGATGAAGTATTGAAGAGATTTATCTTCACTCTAATAGTCCATCTGTTACTTACAATAGACCATCCAACAGATGAACTGCTAAAGAGATAATTCATCTACGTTCTTATAGCATGTCTGTTACTTATAATAGACAATCCAATAGACGAAGTGCTGGAATGATGATTCATCTTTACCTCCATGATTCATCTATTATGTGCAATGGATGAACCAACAGACAAAGTGCTAGAAAGATAATTCATCTATGCTAACTGGATTTGTCTACTACTTACAATGAACAAACTAGAAGACGAAGAGACTTTGTCTGATGAACAGCTGAATAGATACTTTATCTGTCATAAGTTAAGATGAGTAATGGACAAACTAAATCATTGGTCTTCTTCCAGCATTAATGACGCCCTTTCCATATTGATGAAAGAATCAATCATCATCGCAACTCTTTGACTGATACTTATTAAGAATTAGGAAATGATCTCCTCCAAGGTCAGTGCTATAGGCATTACAGCAGATGAGGATTAAGCAAAAGTCAAAGAATTCAAATGCATCATTCAGAATGGTATTTTATCATTAATGGAGTTCACCTACCACCAATGGCTGGAATTCAAAGCAGTTATAAATGCAGCATCATTAGATCAAGAAGAAGTATCAAAGAAAATATTCAATACCCTCTTGAGAGTATTTACTGAACTGAGCTAAAATCTTCTGTATCTTTTAAGAGTCATGAGCCTTGCATTCAAACCTTTCTCAACGTTCTTTGAAGGCTCTCAACCACCTTTTGAGAAGATCATTTAGTTTTATATTTAATCTTTAAAAATCTTCCCCTATGCTTATTGAGAAGTATTTATGCTTTAACTTTTATATTTATTATAATTCCCTTAAACTAATGGTTGAGACTAGACTTAAGAAGAGCTATGACCGTCTCAGTGCAGATAAGAGCTATTTACGCCCCCTAGAGCTGGAATCTAGAAAAGTGCTGGGAAAACTATGATTACACCCCCTAGAGCTGAAATCTAGAAGAGTGTTGGGAGTACTGTGATTATGCCCCCTAGAGCTAGAATCTAGAAGAGTGTTGAGAGCACTATGTTTACACCCCTTAGAGCTGGAATCTAGAAGAGTGTTGAGAGCACTGTGTTTACACCCCCTAGAGCTGGAATCTAGAAGAGTACTGGGAGCACTATAGTTATGCCCCTTAGAGCTAGAATCTAGAAGAGTGCGAGGTGCACTGATTGTATTTCTACTATTGGAGATAATGGAACCCAAGACATTAAGAGAAGAGTGCTCTTGGAAGAGTGGAGCAAAGTTTTTACTCAAACTAATATAAAAGTCCCTATGTCTCATTTATTTATACATTAATTGAGTGATTAGATTAACTACAAGAGGGATGTTTGATATTAAAGGGGTTTAGTAAAATTTTAAGTCTCAATTTGCCCATCCCCTCTTGGGTATTTGCCTAAGCTTTAGGACCAATAGGGCTCCTTCAGTCTGTATGCTCCTTAGTTGGGGTGTGAGAGGTGGGTTGGGCATTGTCCTTCTGGGTTGTGGGTTGTGGTTTTGCAAATACAAGCTCATGTTATGAAAAAGTAGGCTCTGCACCATCATTCCAGAGGCCAGCTCAATGGTAGGATGAGGAGATGAGATTTGAAGGAAGAAGGCCTTTGAAGTGATTGGAATGAGGAGAGGGGAGGTAGGATGGGGATAGGAACCACGAGCGACCGAGAGTTGGTATGGATTTGAAATGTAGGTGAACTATCACACTGAATGTTTAAACCCTTTCGACTCATTGGGTGCCTTGTCCATGGGCACCCAAGAGTCCGCAGGCACCCGACCGTCTAGTGAATTTGTTCAAAATTTATTTTTTGAACAAAGAA
Organism: Pouteria campechiana; assembly: GCA_036873735.1. Classification (NCBI taxonomy): domain Eukaryota; kingdom Viridiplantae; phylum Streptophyta; class Magnoliopsida; order Ericales; family Sapotaceae; genus Pouteria; species Pouteria campechiana. The sequence goes on from JAYJMB010032335.1 coordinate 14,188, forward strand.
AATCTTAGTTTTTTAATAATTAAGTTAAAGTGCTTACATATAAAGCTGAGCACTATTTTTATTATTTTATATTTAATATATGATTGAATTTTTAATAAATAACAAAAAAAGAATGAATATATGTAATATTTTAATGTCTTATATTGTGTCACATATATATAATTAAATCACCAACTATATAAATTTTTTTGGTTAAAAATTAAGGAAAAGGTATTATACTTATAAAGTGTGATGTACATAAATTTTATAGTTTTGATTTAATGTAACCCACTCTAATGTTGACAAAAATACAATTTTAATATTAAAATGGAAATGCATGCAAATTGTGCTATAATTTTTTGAACTATTTCTATATCATGTTATATAATTAATTATCTAAAATATTAATGGGATATTTTTGACTTAATTAATTCATAAAGATTTTTACACTGATAAAGGCTAATTTCATTATGAATTTTTGTAATAAATTTGTAATTTTATAATTATTATTTGGGATAGATCACTCTATTATCTAATTTAAAAGATTTTTTATGAAAAAATAAATTATATTTGAGTGTTATGTATGATGAGATGAACTTAAATAGGAATGCACGCCTAGGGATGAGATGGGATTCATGGCTGGGAGCACTTTACTATTGGGGGCATGAAGTCCTCTCTTAATTTTCTTTTGTATAAAGATTTTATGCAACATCTACTGATTTAATTTATAATAAATTAAAATCTATATGATTGACAATGTAAACATTTTAAATCTGTATGTTAAATCCATGCATTATAAAAAAAATACTTTATAATTTATGACTAGAGTGAAAGAATGTTTGAAATCAATGAATCATATTGAGAATAAAAAAAAGGTGTTGTACAATATAGTATACACATTAGTAAGCACTTTAACATTATTAAAAAATACACATAGATAGTAATTTAATTTTAAATGGAATAGGATGGAACCTAAATGTTGATGATTGTCAACAAATCCCATGCTTACATTTATTTACTTTTTAGAAGAACTATTTTGTTTAATTTATACCTAATTAAATAAAATGTAATTAATTATGTATATTTTATCAACATATTTATACTTAATTATGTATATAATAAGTGTATGTATTTATTAAAAAATTATAATAAAAATTGGGAATTAAACTGGCACCGAGACTGCGAGTGGTACTGCGGTCATCCGTAATATTGGGAGCGTGGTCTACATATTAGGTGGAGACATTTCAAAAATAGAGTCTTCCCCACCCTTCTTGTTACATCGTCTTCCCCTCCCATTCCCTCCCATTCAGCCCATTTCAAGTGTTGACCTCCTTAGTCATTCTCCAACTCTCATTCCTCGTAAAATCTGACCCCCAACTCCCAATTTGAAGCCCCCTTTTTCACAGTCAACCTTCATCTGCCAATGGAAGCTATGCAACGGCCTTCCTGTGTGTGTCATCCACCTTGCAACTATCCTCTCCCACTTATTAGGCAGCTTTGATGAGGCCCCCAGAGACTCCCACATCTTGTGAGCCATTCCTCTTTCCCTATTGCTCCTCCGTGGCTAAGGGCACCTTGACCTAGATCTTTTTTGAAATCTCTTTCTCCGCTAGGTATGTGCATGTCATTTATTTAATGATTGATAGCTTCAACGATGCATACCATGATAATTCATTGAACAAGAAGGAGCATGATCGGATGTACTATAAGACCCTTTGTTGTATTTCTGTGTACCACATAGTTTGCAATAGCATTGCATCAAAACTGAGGCTTAGACAAAAAATTTATAGCACTATAAGAGAAGTTGAAATAGAATCCTATAGCATTGAATACACATATTCTTAGACTCCCAGCAACTTTTAATGGTCTTTAAATGTCATGTCAATGTCCATCTCCTCGCCCCCATTTTGGGGAATGCAGAGATGTGTCCCACTCTCATGATCCACATTTATGTCGGGTGCCATAGATTTAAGCAATCACCAAGCTCCAAAAACAAACTTGCTCCTACCTCCTAGTGAAGCATTTACCCGGCAAAGGATGAAGGTGTGCTTGTACTTAGCCATCAACTAATGAGTGTGTGCATGTGAACTTAGCTATCAAAAGGTGAGTCTATGCATGTGACTTGAGAGATTTCCAACCACTTAAATTATGTTACTTCTTCCATGAGACAACGAATAGCTAAAAAATTAAGGCAGTTCAGACAATTTTCACTAAATCATTCTCACAATTTGCCTTTATGAAGTAGAAAAAAGACTAAGGTATCCATACTCTCAAATAATTCTTGTGCAAAATGAACCATTCATGTTTCAAATACTTTTCCCAACTCCAATGTCATATTGTCATCTAAATACCTTTATCTTCATTCATGCACATCATGAATAAAATTTGGGATAATATATGTGTTGCTTAGGAACACTTCCTCTTATGCTTAATACTAGATTCGCAGCTCTAGCATGAGTGCAAAGAGTGGGATTTGCTCTCCTAAGTAGGATTTTCCCTCGTTCTAATTGCCCCCCACTGTAGGTGCATGATATTAATGGTGTATTAATAGTGATGCTTATGTGAATAGAGAATCAATCCACTGTGACATCGTGGCTAGACGTTCATCTTTATTGTTAGGTAATCTAAATTGCACCCTTCTTGAATAAACAGGGGTCATATAGGTATGGATAAATCATGGATATAAGAATCAAACAAACATAGACAAAAATATATGCAAGGGGTTCAAGAGTTTCTAAAGTTTGCTAGGTAGAACATGGAAGTTAATGGCAAAATCTTCTGCCCTTGTATAGTGTGTGAGAACCAATAGTTAAAACCACTCGTTGAGTTGGGAAGGCATTTGTATAAGAATAGAATGGTTGGTCACTATATAGTATGGATCCACCATGGAGAGTCTAGAGAGTAATTAGTGGATCTGAAACCAATGGAAGAGCATACTAGAGATCAAGAAGAACAAGGAGTTTAGGCAGATTCAGATTTTGCAGAGATATTAAGAGACATGAATGATGCATGGGCTACACATAACCCTACTTTAGAAAAAGGGGAGATGGGTTCTCACTCACAATATGACAAATTGCTTCGTGAAGTACAACATGAGTTATACCCCAGGTGTAAGAAGTTCTCCTTATTGGGTTTTCTTGTGAGGTTGATGCATTTGAAGGTTATGAATAGATGGAGTAATAAATCTATTGACATGCTATTAAGTTACTAAAATATGCACTACCAAAGGGTGAGGTCTTACCTAGATCTTTCTATGATGTAAACAAGATTTTAAGGGATCTGGGCTTGGGATACACCTCAATACACACATGTGAGTATGACTACATTCAATTTTGGAAGGGAAAAGTCAACCTCAAAATTATTCAACATATGGGACTTCACGTTGGAAAGGTGGTGGAGCAAGCGATAAGAAGAAGATCCCTCACAAAGTCCTACATTATTTTTCTCTTATTCCTAGACTACAAAGATTGTTCTGGTCAAAGAGGCATGCAGAGAGACAATTTGACAGGACTAGAGTCATATGACATCCTGCAGGCTCCTTAGCATTGAAGCCATTTGAACAAAAGTAGCTAGCTTTCGCAAGTAATGCGCGAAAGTTAGGCTAGGGTTAGCCAATGATGGTTTCAATCCATTTGGAAACATGGGGATGATGCATAGTACATGGCCCATAATCCTAGTGCCATATAACTTACCACCCTGGCAATGTATGAAGGAGAAGTTCAATAGGATGACCCTTCTCATCCCAGGTCCTAAGGTGCCTAGTGCAGATATTAACATTTACCTGCAACCACTAATCGATGAGCTTTTAACACTGTGGGGTGCAGGGGTTCAAACCTACAATGCCTCATCCAGATAACAATTTGTGATGAAGATAGTAGTACTTTGGATAATCAACAATTTTTCTGCAAATGAAAATCTGTTTGGATGGTCAACACATGGTTATCTTACATGTCCTTGCTATAATAAAGTAGTCAGCTCAAAATGGTACACATCCAAGATATGCTTCATGGGACATCATTGGTTCTTACCCCTGATCATATATTTCATAGGAACAAAAGGGACTTTAATGGTCAAACTGAACACCGAGATACTCCAAGAGAGTTATCTGGGACACAGCTCCTACAACAACTAGAACTCCTTCCTAATCGGGTAGCGGGGAAGCACGCATCCGTTTCAAGGAAAAGGAAGCATGGAAAGGAAGAATTTAATTGGACTAAGAAAAGTATCTTCTGGGAACTTCCATATTGGTCTAGTCTCCTCATCCGTCATAATCTCGATGTAATGCATTTTTCAAAGAATGTTTGTGATAACCTGCTGGAAACCTTACTCAACATTGATAAGAAATCAAAGGATATACATAATGCATGTTGGGATTTGGAAAAATTGGGTATCAGAAAGGAATTACACCTTCGCAAGGAAAATGAGCACTATATGAAACTCATTGCATGCTATACATTACCACCTGCAAATCAAAATTGCTTTTGTGAATGGCTAATGGATGTAAAGTATCCAGAAAGATATGCTAGTAGTTTATCAAGATGTGTGGACATGAACAAGGGCACTGAGCATGGCCTCAAGACACACGATAGCTACATCATGTTGCAACATGTCCTTCTGATTGGCATGCAAGGGTTCCTATGGAATGACATTTGCAATTTTTTGGGTGAGCTAAATAGCTTATTCAAATAGCTTTGCTTGAAGACTTTAAGAGAACATGTTCTATTGCAACTCTCCAATAACATTGTTACAATATTATGCAAGTTAGAAAGAATTTTTCCACCGACTTTCTTTGATGTGATGGTCCACCTATGCATCCATCTTCCAAGAGAAGCTATACTTACAAGACCCATCTAATACAGATGGATGTTTCTAACTAAGAGGTTCTCTCCTTGATTACTAAGAAACTTACCCCATGAGCTTAGATGAGCAACTTACACCCTGCTATTTTTTAGGTTCCTTGGTAGCCTAAAAGCGAACGTGCATAATAGAGCTCATCCTAAAGGTTCCATTACACAGACCTATAAAGTTAAGGAGTGTATCACTTTTCTATAAATATACCTTGGAGATGTGAAGAACAAATTTATTCGGGTTGAGCAGAATGTGGACTTCCAATATGTAACCGAAAAGGGGTCTATATCAATTTGTACACAAAGGGCATGACCATTTGGGCCAAAAAGGAAATGCAAACCACCATCACAATAAGATGCATGCAATGCTCGCTAGTATGTCTTATATAATTGTCCAAAAATACAACAACATAGCAGGTAAGAAATATTCCCTCCCTTCTAAAAATGAGAATTGAATTGCTTCTTGGAACATGTACCTTGGCCCAATTAGATTCACCTCTCTTTTGACTCTCTATGGACTATAGTGAGCATGAAGAAGAACTTAAAAGGAATGACAAAACAAAAATCTAGAAAATGTAGGTAGAGCAGTTCCCTGACTGGTTCCAAATGCGAGTAAGATTATGATTTTAGTCTATATTTTAAACATTATCATTATTTGGGTATCCCTAACAACCTGAAGTATTTATTAAAGATAAACTATTTATATCATCAATCCCCTAATCAAATCTCAGAGGAAATATGGTTTCTAGGAAATGGTCCCATGATGTAGCAATCAACAATGTATTTAGGATGTATAGTGGATGGATTGAGATTTTGTACAATGGAGCGCAATAGGCATCATTGAACCCAAAATAGTGGCATTGTTAGCTGGAGAATCCATCTAGTGGAAGAAATAAATTATTATGGTCATTTGCAACTTGCGGTTGAGTTACCGTATATACTTAGATACAAAGTGGTGTTACTTCAATACGAATAATTTGACAGCAGTAGAAGATTAAGAATTAAGGTAGAGCGCACATTGCATGAGTATTTATGTTACCCATTTCTAGTATCAAGATGAGTCATTCATGCTTGCATCTCAAGCAAAACAAGTGTTCTACCTAGATGACACAAAGATGGGATCATAATGGCATGTTGTTGAATATTGCATCCATCAATATCTTTAGAATATTTCGAATGGTGACTCCTCCTAGCAAACTTGCAGTGAGAATATCCCAATTGGAGAGTACGTAGATTAGGGTGAAGAGACAACTATGAATGCTCCCATTGAGTTTTAAGTGAACTTGAAATTTCCTAGTTAAATAGAGAGCCACACCCTGATGAAGTTAATGAGACCACTGTACGTATCTCAAAGATGGATGGGATAGCTGATGAGCCCAATGAAGTTCCCGAGGACTCAGAGGAAATTGATAACTTATATGAATATCTCGACTAATATACCAATGCTACTCCATGAAATGGATTGTTCTGCTAATAGAGCCTTGCCCAAAGATAATTACATAGGTAATTCTATGGTCGATACCCTCATATTCAACAGTAGTGCAGAATTACAAGGTTTGAGATGATGTTTCCCTCATACACGCTTGTCTCTGCACTAGCAGCAGTATCGTGGTCGCCTGCCATATCGCCTCCTCCCCAGGCAGTACCATGGGCGGCTGTAGTATCAACCACAAGTGTCTAGGGACATGCTCTCTTCTAATACCACACCAGGAGGCTTCAACCCACATCTGTGTGACAGGCGATAGGCATTGTTGCACTTGTGGGAGGCCTCACCTATCACCTATCATGCAGGCGATAGGTGTGGCCGGCCAAGGTATCACCCCTGAGTCACTAGGCTCCCTGGAGCACCGCGGTCAGCTTTGCCTTGCTCCTATGGTGTAGGCAATATACGCGGGCACCCGCGATGTTGGCCATGGAAGTTGATTATACAAATTTTGCCTGCATGCCTGCCTTGGGATTCACCTAACCTGACAAACTCTTAATTTTGAATATAACTCATTAGTAAAACTTATAATCACAATGTTTCCCTCAAATTTCAAAATAAATAATACTTCTGATCACACATCATGATAGCCCCAAATTCATCATGATAGCCCCAAATTTAACTAAGTTAGAATGCATTCATGTATGCAAGCATTTGTTTCCATTGATAGTCCTAACAAAGACTATTCCTTTATTTTCTGTATGTGGGCTAGAATAATTCTTCGGTGCAGTAGAGGATGGGGTCAATTTTCATAGCTTGCCCATCTCACCATAGATCTGGAGAATATAGAGGAGTTAACACGGCCACCATGTGCCCCACAACCAATAGTGGCTCTGAGCACTTCTTTTAGAGGTTAGGAACACCTTCCCTTTTCTTCCAGTGAATGGAATGAAGATAGTGAATGGCCATCGGAGCAAGGTTCTTAGGAGACACAATAGTCTGCACACCCATAAGGCATCCAATTACCACTGGCGATTAGTCCGTGCAATATTGGCAGTGGATCTAAGACTCAAGACTTCCCTTCCTCATCAAGGACAAGGAATCACTTAGCTAATATGTCATTCAATGGACTCTACCTTAATTTTTGACTAAAACATTCATAAACTAAAAAATATACTATATGTATAGATTATGATCCATGCATTAACATATAATTCTCACCAAGATCCCAGAGGAGAGGATGGGGTCCATCCAAGAACATATTCCTAAATGATATGAAGAAAAGCCAGTTCATCATGTCTTTTGAAATCGACCCTGATACTAGCAAGCCAACTATTAAATAGGGTTGAAAGCATTTATTGAGGACCATTTATCAGGATATTAGCACCAATGCTAGACAAAAGAAAATGGTTGAATGTAACTGATTCTAAAAAGCATCTTTTGGTTGTTGAATTGAAGGTACTCTAGACATCATTTTAAAATGTCAATAACCAATTTTATCATTGCATATTCTATCATCTAATTCTGTTGGCTTCTACATATAGTCTTACTTTGATAATAAGAACTTTAAGGAAGCATGGGTTTAGGTAGTTATTGATGAGTACTTCTGGGTTGGCTATAAAAGGGTTCATAAAATATTTTATGAGCACTACTACAAAGTCCAACATAAAGGTGGTGATCTAGTCAACTCACCACCTGATGGCATGAGGATGCCTAGCTGGACCTTCTTAGTCAATTACTTCCAATCACCCAACTTTCAGATATATTACTTATAGCTAACACTCTCTCATTATAGTTGTTACTTTATGTAACATATAAGCTTATTTACAGTCTCTATAAATGTAGCATATGTCATTGGTCACTAAGGCTAACTAGAAGAAGATGAAGTATACACACTTCATGGTTGTTTAGGCTGAATGAGTAACAATTTTGCTCCCACAAATTGGACTAACCCTATTCTCATGTATGATCTAAACTTCCATGCATATAAGAACTTTTACTACTATGTAATAGGAGAATGAAGATTCTAATAGTTCAATTAATCAGATCAAACTGTTCAAAGAGACCCAAACTCATAATTCGGATGGCAAATCATAGCTCCAGAGGTAGAGGATGCATACACGAGTACAACTAACTACTCCATCCCTTTTTCTATTTTTAATTTTATTTTTGACTACCCTTAGTGTATGAACCATGATGCTTCTCATCTATATGCAGAGGAAGATGATGGACCTATTAGCTAGTTGGAGTCTATAGAGTCGCCCATGACAATTGATAATATCTATGATAAGGTCATGGGGAAGAGGCCCGGATATATTAAGGGACTAGGCCACATACCTAAGCCACTAAAGAGTTAGTTCAATCCTGATTGGCCTCATGGGGGTTCCATGGTGATCCAAGAAGAGTTAGCTTCTACAAAGATAGAGTTAACTGCCACCAGGGAAGAGCGTAGGAGTACAAAGAAAGAGTTAGTAACTACTAACAACCAAATTGATGCACTCTCTGATGAGACAAGAGCGATTAGGTCATTTTTGAATTCACTTATCAATTTGTTGACACCTGCATCATTAACCTCAACTCAATTGGGCTTTCTAGATATACTCGAGGCAACTTGGCTCCTCATAATAAAATGGTTGCTACTTAATTTTCCATTGTGATATATGACTTTAATGCCTTCATATATTACTCTTGTTTATTATTATTATGAACAGAACTGTCTAACCACGAGAAGGGATAAGAAAAATGAGTGAATGAAAGTGTTCATTATCACATCTTTATCAGTTTACGAGAGGCCTCAACATGTGAGTGACCCTCATTATAGGCAGTACAAACAATTTACTTTCATTATAAACTGTTTATTATGGCATAACAATTACAAGGCCTCTTGTGGCTCATATAGTTATCAAATTGTTCATTTGATTTCTATAATTTAATCACCTATTAATGTCCAAATTTAATATAAACTTACATGAACAATGGCTTTTATTGTCTCATTTATCACAAACATGGGCAAATATTAAAAATTAAAGGCAATTATATGAAGCCCAAATATTAATATTTTAGCCCAATTATATGTAGCCAAGCCAAAATAGTTGTATAAAGTTATATGCAGCCCTTTCTTTGGGCTGCAAATGGCCAAATGTACCTGTTCAAAATGGATGCATTTATTTATTTGCAATCATTCAAAAATGACCGCATTTAGTCATTTATAGCCATTTTTCTCAAAAGAAAATAGGCAAATGCAACCGCTAGTTGAGCTGTATGTAGTTATTTGGTGCATTTTTTCGTTGCATTTGGGTAAATGCAACCAATTATTTGGCAAAAATAGGGCAAATGCGGCCATTTGTAACTTGCTACATAAAACCAAACGTAGTCGTTTTTAGTTATTTGCAAGGTCATACTTACACGGATTGCACATGTATAGTGACTATCTCTAGACTTCTTGTATCTTATGTTCTTCAATTCAAGAGTCTATCCCTAATTCACCTCTCTCAAGTATGAATTAGAAATCTTAGATCATGCATATGGTAGCTAAGCACATAAATGCATTAAGCATAGAAAAGAAGAAACAATGAGGAAGAAAATAATTAAACTCAAAAATTAAACATTAACGCATGATTTATTGCTAGGATCAATCTAACCTTAGATAAAAGAAATTTAGAATATCATATTTGAATTAACACCAACTGAGTAATTGATAAATATCATCATAATCTAACTTGAATATTGATTCAAAAACAATAGATGAACTAAATAAACAGAAAAGAAAATATTCTGGTTGCAACAGCTTTCTCCAATGATCTCCCTTGCTCTAAAGCTCTTATTCCTTATCTCCTTATAACATCCTCCTAAAATTCTATTCTAAAACCCCTTTAAATAACCCAATTTATGGTTCTCTTTCACTTCCACATGGATTTCCAAAGTTATTTTGTGCATAAAATACGTAATTGCAAAAATATCATGTTTTCGTACACAAAGTCTGCCACTAGGAGTAGTTTCAGTATTGTTAACATGACTTTCTCATATAATATCCAAATCCTATAATTCTTAATGCATTAGAAAGATAATTTCACAATATACATATTTTATGTTGATAACTTTCTCAAAGTCATTCTACATATGTTTCAAAAACTTCATTATAGTAACCCCTATTAACTTACATATGAAATTATGTTATAAGATAGTTGTAGTATTTGGGCCACAACTTCCTCATAATAACTAAGGACCACATGATTCTTTTTCTATAGATATATAATTTTAATATCTATAACTTTTATGTTGAACACTTTTTTCAAATCATACTATATCTATGCAAACACCTTCCTTTAACTTCCACTAAAATATTGTAATTTTCCTTGCGTGTGAAGCAACCAAAAATAGAAGTCATCCAAAAATAAAAGTCATTCTTCAATTAAATTACTGCACACACATCCCATCATCTGATTTGCATATTATATTTCATCATTTAGATTAAGGATGCATTTTCTTCTTTTAAAAAACTATAATAATTAGATCAACTTGGAAATATATTTCTATGGCATTTGAGAATGTAAGAATATTTAATAGATTTTTGATTATTTATATCAAATAATCAAAAATAATTTTAAATTAAATTAAATAGTTGGATTTCTTCTTTTCTTGGGTTTTAGGAAAATGCTTGGTTAAGAGGGTTTAAAAACATATATGTATAAAAGGCTGAGAGATATGATTTCGATAGTATATATAAAGACGAAATCAATTATAGTGTAAATAAAGAAAATATCTATTTTGAAAAAATTATCTATCTAATGATTAAAATTATAACCTTGAACAAAAATGCAAAAGCATTAAGAATAGGTAGATATTGCCTTTAACAAGGATGATCTGAAATTCAATACCTCTAGTTTTCATATTTTGCAACTTTAATTTCATGACTATTGATTTTTCATAACTAATCTTAATATTAGCCCTTGACTTTAGTGTCCTTCATTTTTTATTACATTTTATCAACTGAAAATGGTCTAAATTTTCTAAAAAGATAGAAATGCCCTTAAATATGAAGTAAATAAAAATATTTTCTTGTTTTATAAGTGGTGTTTCCATCTAGGATGGATAAAAATGTCAGTTTACCAATTTTTAGTAGCCGTCTAGCATTTTTCATGATGAATTGAATCATACATCAATATAATTTGCCATTAATTTCTTTATTGCATTTATTTTGAATTTTTTCCCTTTTAATGAATGAGAATAAAAATAAATAGAAGGTAAAGAGTATTTCCAGGAAAAGGGGTTGGATGCAAATGTCAAGCTAATGAAATCAATGGAAATTTCTATTGTTGGGAAGATTCATTGCTAGTGTAGTTGTAGGATGGATTGCCACAAGAGCAGACATGGATGTTGATGGAAACGGGTAAGATGAGGTACCAACTAGTTCTGCCACCCAATGTTCCCTTACATGTTACTAATCATATATATATTGTAATAACCTAGAGTCAATGCATATTTGTCTTTTGTGCTAATGTGTCAAAAATTGAATATTTAACTATTCAGTTTTTGACCATCTGATGTGTGAGATTGACTATCTATCGTTGGCCCAACCATTGATTCGTTAACCATGAATTTTAAGATTTAAAAGATTTATATATTATTTTAATCTCAGTAAGTTGTGTAACTTGGATGGTTAAAATTATGGTCAATGAGAGCAGAGGTTCATATGAGTAAGATTGGTTTACGTTTAATTAGTATTTATCCTTTTCATTTTGGGCCGTGGGACTCACAGGAGGATAAGCTCAAGTCATTTCCTCCCTATTCGAGTGGTTATGAGATTACAGGTAAAGATTATCTCCCTTTTTTTCACAAGCACAAACACGGAAAAAGATAGATCTCTTTTGTTTTGCAATCGTAATGGGAAAGGAAAAGCTCTTTCAAGCGTAATAAAAAACGAGACTGAGGCAGAGTTAGGAGCTCTTCAATAAAGCGCAAAGAGGAGTTGCAGTTTTCTTTTCCTTCGTGTATCATCAGAGTGGTTAATAGATGGATGCCTGGTTGATTTAGATTAAAAATTAATAAATGTAGTAGTTAGATTTTTGGATTAATGCATTAGATTATTAATACATCAATTAGATTATGAAATTGATGCATTAGAATTGATTAGAGCACATTGATTAGATTTTTATGAATTAATGTTATAGATTTATCTGGTTAGAATACATGATCTAGATTAATAAATGCGTGGATTTAATTTAAATGAGGGAACATTAATATTAAATCAGATATATTGGTTTGCTTAGAATGCATGAATTTATTTATATAAATTCCAGCGTTTCGTTGGATTTTCTAAATACACGCATGCTATTCACAGGGTGTTAATGCATTAGAATTTGGCTTGAATGCAAATTTGTGACTTGATCAGATGCGTGGGATTTTGTTGCATGCTTGTTGTGCACTAAACGGAATGAATACTATATTTCATACATGCTATGCATTAGATGGAATGAATGTTAAATCGTATGCATGCTGTTCATTTTAATGCGTTGTCTCTAGAATGAATAAATGTTATTGGGGGGCAATTGACGTCGAAATGCAACGGCATGGATGCATGTTGTTCATGTTCATTGAATTAGATGCATGCAAGAGATGTCACTGGAAGGGATATCTCTGGATTGAATTTGAGAACGCATGATACCTGGAATGTTGTTTATCATGTGAAAAGATAGCATTAGATTTGTAACTATATGCATAATTTTCATGTGATCAAAACCATCAAATACTGTTATTATACCTGTGTTAATGTAACCCGAAATTTTGGCGTGATATTGCCGTGTAATCGCTGTTTATTTTGATGAAAATTTCTAGCCATTAGAAATCAATACTGACAGATTAGTGTGTTTTAGAAACGTTTGATTTTACATACACAAACCATAGTGGACCCCACAAAATAGTTAGGACGTATCATTGTCATCAAAGAATTAAATTTTTGGATCTTAGAAAATTTAAAAAACCAAAAAACTTCAAATTTACGAAAAATCCAAGGGCATCGTATTGGGACGCTGTCCACACCGTCCCTACCCTCTGGATGGTGCCTAGGAGAGGATGATTGGGCTGGCATAGCCAGGCCCAGTGCCTCTGCTAGCCTAGTGCACCAAACGAGCCACACTCTAAGGCGTGTAGGCCCAATGCCCTATGTCTAGCCGGCCTACCAGCAAAGCAATCAAGCTAGGCCAGACCCAGCGGAGGTGGTAGCGGAATGTGGGGGCGATGGTGGAGCAAGCAACGACAGCGACAGGGCAAAGAGATGTTGACAGCGACAGGGCAAAGAGATGTTAACAGCGAATGGCGACAGTGTCGCCAAGCCAAGCCGAACGAACAAGTCCCGCGCATCCAACGGCTCAGGCTCAAATCGCCGGCGGATCCTGCCAGGCAGGCGACCCAGGCTCTGGCCTAGTGTTAGGCACCTAGGTGCACATTCTAGGAGGGAAAATGCCAATGGGCCACCAGTGGCCACGGTAAGAAGAACAAATGTCTGATTTGTTATTTCTGGCTTCATAATGTCTGATTTGGATAATTAGATAGTTGATTTAGGGTTTTTGGATATTCTGAATTAGAAGAGTTAGATTATCTAAATTATGTCTAAATAATGAGGTTAGATTAAATAACAACGAAGAAATAAAATTTACCTCCCTAAATTTGATGTTGTGGTCTACTAAACTAGTTAAGGTATAATCTGAGATGTTTTACTCAATAGACATTAGTGTCCTTTGGCTTAGATGATTAAATAATTAAGAGATTTTTATATTTTAGTATATGATGTAAATTTCTTTTTGACACATGTGCTAAGTTCTTCTATTTTGCTTACTGAGTTTTTATGACTCACTCTTTAATTATTTAGTTTTTAGAAAATGTCACTCACAAAGGATATTAGATTGTGGGACTATGTAGATATTGCAAATGGTCAAATTAGAGATTCTAAAGGGCATTTATTTTATTTGTGTATGTCTTAGATTTTTATAAGATTGTATTTGAAATTATTTACAAAATGTATTTATTTATGAGATTAAATGATTTCCTCTTATTTGTGATATTCCTTGTGATTGCTTTTGTGATTATTTGACATCTCAAGTGTGATAGATCTTAGGAGACTCACCCTGAATTTCTGAATGGCGTTTAATTATGCTTTTTTTTTAATCTAGATTCTATATTCTCCATATATCTTGAAAGCAATTGTGATCGTATAAGATCTTCCCCATATATAATCTTATTGTAAGGTCAACACATTAGAATCTGTCTAAGCACTATTTAAATTAGAAAGTCTCGGTAATTTGAAAAAGAAGATTATACACACATTAGATGCAAGTTGGGATATTATGATCCAAATCTTCTTAATGAGCTTTGGCTAATTAAAGGCAAAATTGTCTAAAAATTTTCATGGTTATATTTATTTTCTTTTAGTCATTTATTCTTCTTTAAATACTATGCATTACTTGTCATTGCTGATCTATCAATTTTTAGTGGTTATAATTTATAATAATTTAATATAAAAAACTCTTATATGACTTGGAAAATATCTTTGATAGTATCAATGTTTTAAGCAATTAAAATATGAAACCAAAAATTATGCTTATACTAAGAAAATGTTGAATAACCTAGATGGGTTAAGTTATTGCTAATAAGATGAAATCATAGGTTTGTCACTACAACAAAAATCATCAAAAGCAACCACCCAAATGCAACCATTTTATTGTTGGCTCCATTAGGCATCAAAGGTAGCCGTTATTGGCTGCATTAGGCTCAAACGTAGCCGTTTTCTTTCTATTGTGTTTAGTATCAAATGCAATAGAATTTTTGGCTAGCCGAAATTGGTTGGCAGCATTTGCTACCAAAGGTGGCTGCGTTTGGTAACAAACGCTGCCAACCGATTTCGGCTGCATTTGGTACCAAATGCAGCAAAAAATGGCTACTTTTGCTATGATAATGAAAAAAAAAATAATGTACAGTATGTGAAGATTATTCAATACAAATTGTGGGGAATGTAAATAGCGTTAAAAAACTACTTCCAAGAAAAGCCATAAAACTATTAAAAAGATATTTTTGGATTTTTAATGCAATTAAAATATAATAATAAGAATCTATTTTTTAGAATATTATAATCCTCTTGCATTATATTAATATTTCAATCTTGGTTAGAAATTGAGATAAAAGGCAAAGGGTAAAAGGAGAAAGTGATTGACTATAAAAAATATAATTCACTTAAATTCATTTATTTAGTCATTGAAATATTATAAAATTGGCATAATCGTTATATTATACATATGACATAAATATTTGAAAATAATTTTATTTTTTAATTCAATATCGTATATCTCTCTAGCAAATGAAAAAATTTAGTGATGTTAACATTCGCCCTTAAATAAATTTGGCGGCTATGACTTATATAAGTATTTTATTCTTCTAGTTAAACAGATGGCTTATATATAGTACCTATGCAGGGTATTTTTTATGAAAATAAAAATTATCAATGATTTTTTTCTTTCCCACCCCATGGAGATGACTAATGCATTTTAATTTTTTAACAAAATAGAAATTAAAATATGATGTAAAAAACATAAGTAAAGGATCTTAAAATAATAGTATATTTATATTTAAAATATATTATATTCATAAATATGAAAATTTTATGTTAAATACATTAAGGATACTAGCAGGCGGTACCACAAGCACTTGTTGGTATTGCCTGTCGAACAAGCAATATGGCGGGCGGTAGGTAAAATCGCCTACTATCCTTTTCTCCAACTCCAATTCCATTGCCTATTCACGGGCGATACCGCAGGCCCTCGCGGTACCGCCTTCCGAATTTAAAAAAATACACTTAATGTAGCAATATGCAAAAACCCCGCCCAAGACACTTTTGATTTTTCCATCTCTTTCAATAATAAGTAAATTTGGTGTATTAATTACTTTTTCATAACTGTTTGTATATGCTTCCTAATATTTGTTGTTTGAATAGCCAATTTTAGCTAAAGTTTAAAAATGAGTAAAGTTTAAAAAGGAAATAAAAAATTATGATGCCTAAGGAGTTCAAAAATTTAATATAGATGGCTTTGGGAGCTCATAATGAATCGAGCGATACACATTTAAGTATTTTTCTCCAGTTTAAAAAAATGTTACTAATTATCATTATTTCCTTTGCTTGATAGAGGCCATGAGTAGTGCATAGATGCATAATTATTTAATGTTTGTTTTGGAGATAATTTAATTTTTTAGCTTAATTATTTCATTAATTAATTTATCATGCTATAATCTTTATTATTATCATATCATCACATTTTTTATAGATATTTTTTTTACCATATTATCATACCAAATGCAGTTGAACAAGGGTGGCTGTGTTTGCTACCAAACGTGGCCACCCTTGTTCGGTTGCATTTGGTGTCAAATGTAGCCAACATTGAAATACAATCGAATTTGGCTAGCTACATTTGGTATGTTAATTTGGCCAAAAAAATATTTATAATATTTTTATTTATTTAATATAATTGAAAAAATATGAACTTTAGTCGTACAATAAACATAATATTAGCCCTAAAATAATATCAAGTTAAAAATAAATAATAGTGTATTAATTGCATTTTTAAAATAGTGTACCAGAAAGATATATTTTATATAAACATTAATATTAGTAAAATATGAGATAATAGCAGTAAAAATCTTGGGTTTAAAAACTAAAAAGATAATATACATAATGATCAGAAACAAATTATTTAAAATAATGAAAATTGAAATATTAATCTAAGAAAAAGTTTTTAAAATGCATTATTACATCCAAACACACCCTAACACATAATATCAATTTTTTGGCATAATAATTTCACTCTTGATCATATGGTAAGAATATATATTAGGACACTTATCGAGGCCGGATAACGTTTTTTTGAAATATGAGTAACAACATTTTAACTCCTTAATGTTCTCGTAGTTTTCAATTTCACTACTAGTTTTCTGTGCGCCCGTAAGTTAAAATATTTTGAGTGGTACATGTATAAACACTAAATGTGCAAAAGTTTCACTTTTTACTCTAAAATCAAACAATCATGTATATTCTTTTAATACTTAATTTTATTTTTAATTATTATTTATTTTTAACTTTTTCATAACAACATGATTCCAAAGCGAATTTTTTATTGTTCACTTTTTTATTGGCATTGGCCATTGACCTGTCTTTTTTTTATTATTTGAGTAAATTGGCTTATTGAAAAGAAAATAAACATATAAATTCTCAAATAGTTATAAATTATTTTTTTGCAAATTATCATACCGAACGTAGCTGATTTCTTGTGGTTGCATTTAGTATGATATTTTGCAAAATAAAACTTATTAAAAATTATGTTATTTATTTATTAAGAATGAAAAAAGGATGTACTTTAGTCTAAGAATAAATACTATATTAGCCATTGATTAAAATAAAGTTAAAAATAATGAGAGTGTATTAATGTGTTATTAAAATAGTTTACTGGAAAGATGGATTTGATATAAATATTAATATTAGAAAAATATGTGAGAATAGTAGGCAAAATATTATATGTTTAAAAAAATGCATAACGTATATAATGATGAGAAAAAATAAAACAATTTCAAACATACAAGATGTCACATTAATCTAAGGAAAGGTTTATCAAATGTATTTTAAATGCAGCCAACCATATAATCATAAAAAGGTTGTTATTGGGAGGATGAATATATTATAATATGTATATTAATAAATATAAATCTATATTAATAACACTATATTAATATAAATATAAATATTAACATATTATTAGTATAATATATAATTATATATTAATAACAATATATTATATAATATCCTAATCAGTTATTCTAATAAATGTGGAGTGATGTATGGATTGGACAATAGGTGGCACTACGGGCACCCACGTATATCGCTTGTGATACAAGAGATATGGGAGGCGGTATGGGGAACCGCTTGTGGATGGTATTCTCTTACACGAATTCTCCTGACTATGGGGGGAGGTACTGCGGGCGCCTATAGAGTAGCCTATATATTAGGTGATAATGGCAGGCGGTGTGAGAATTCCAGGCAAAATAACACATGGGATGGCAGGCAGAACTGCGGGTGCCCGGTTGTGTTGGCTATCCCACAGGCGATATGGCAAGCAGTATATTAAATAGCCTGTGATTGCTTTTCTCCTACGTGTGTTTTACTGCCTCCTGGCAGGCGGTATTGTGGGCGCCTACGATATCTCTGCCATGCAAGGGCAAGTGTCAAGCAGTATGAGGGGGTAATGTAAAATGGGCCGGATATTAGACAACATTGACATTTCTAATTTAAGCCATTCTCCGATTTCAACCGATGAGTTCATCCATCATTTTAAAACATGCGTTAAAATATAGTAGCAGTTCAAAACAATTGAACGGGTAATAAAATTACAAACATGTCAAACATATCAAAATATAACTTCATTGCCACAAAAATGGTTTTTTTACAATATATAACCCTTCTTTACAATTGACTATTCCCCAAAAGAAAATAAATCAAACAATAATAAGTCCAGTGATGATCCTAAGTAGAGGTGTTCTCTGGGAGTGTGGAAGGCAATAGCACCGATGGCTCCCCCTGAATGGCAGCCTAGTCTAAGGTGAGCTCATCAAGAGAAAACATCAGCTCAGGTTCCTGACCAAGGGGGATACTAGGTGGAGTGGTTGAAGGCTGCTCCGGATCCTAGGCAGGGTTATCTATAATGAGGGCTGATGCGCAGTGCTTGGGCGATACCGCATGGTGTACAAGTGCAGGAGAAGTTGGCAAGTGTGGTCTTCTGGAGTGAGGAAGAGGTATATCTAGCTTCTCAGCTATCCCCATTAGTATTCCTCTTAGCTCACCGATATCAGACCTAAGCTCTCTCACCTCCATTGCCAGCATGTTATATGTGGAGGATCTAGGAGCATGGCCCGATGTGGGTGAGGCCTAAGAAAGTGATGGAGATCCCTTTGCGGTGGGAGATGGATCAGAATGCCTATCTCTGTGCTCTTCAGCCTTTGGCTCTCCCTGAGAAGGTACGTCCTCTAATCTTTCTTCTTCAGAGCTACTAAAGTTCTCTTCTTCCATTTCTCTCTTGCTCTTCTTATCCATCTCTTACACATACTGAGAGACTTGGATGGCCATTCTTTTCAGGAAGGTGGCACTTACCCAATCCTTCTTCAGTGTGGACACTTGCAGAAAAGCTGCCCCATTGAGTAGAACATGAAGTGCTAAAATATTTTTCCACACACTGTATGGCAAATTCACATCCGTCCTCTGGGGCAAGTGACCAAAGGCACTGAACATGAGCTTTGGGAGGTTGACCCTTTGGTAAGAGTATATTTTCCATAGCGTCAGGGCCTCAGCCATAGTAACTTGCTTCGTAGCCCCTAGCTTGGGCATGATCATGCATTCCAAAACCTTTTGCAGCATTCAAAGCTCGATATCTAGATCTCTCTTCCACATATATGAATCGACTGATGTGTACTCATGGTTGGTTGACAATTAATTAAATACTCCCTCCTTCATCAACCCATCCTCCTCCTCAATATCTGTAACACCTAGTATTATGGCTAGATATTCTTCGAAGGACAATTCAATAGTGCCGAAATCTATTTCCATGCCCTTCACCATTGACCTCAATGTGTGAGGATTCTAGTTGAAGTAAAATATGAGCACTAACTCCCTGTATACGGGTGCATCATATTCCAATAGGTCACTCCAACCTTGGTAGTTTATCATTGATAGAATATCAGACTTGCATTCATCTAGAAAATCAAAATCTATCTTCTTTTGCACATGAACCAGCCTACCCAACGTTGAGGTATAGAAATTCAACTTGTGTTCTTCCCCACCAAAATAGTATGCCTGCAAATCACGAGGCTCAAACTTTGCCACGGGTACCTTCCTTCCCTCTACTTTTGCAGAAAGTGATTTTAGGTCATACATTGAGGGCCGTGGGTCCGCCCTTCCTCTTACCCTATCTTCTTTGGGTGCCCTTTCATTTACATTGGGTTGGGATGAGCGGTTACCTGCCTGAGTGCCCAATCAGGTCCTCCTTGATGATGATGGTTGAGAGGGGGACGATCCTTCTTCTGACCTAGGCCTTTTTGTGCTCGTTGAACCCTTAGAGACTATCCTCTTGGGTGCCATTGATTCAATGTTTGGGTGTGGGAGTGGCTAGTGTTGAGAAAATGAAAAAAATGGAGGGTGGAAAATTGTACGCAAATGGGGCCTAAAGATAGGAGGAGGTAGGGAGAGCCAACAGGTGGAAATGGAAAACGAATCAACACCTAGGTTTTTGACCTATTTGAATCAGCAGGTGCTCGAGAAATGCTAGGCACCTATAGTGGAAGGCGTGTGGTATATAGGTGCTCGTGGTTATAGCGACAATTAAATTAATGGGGGCCTTTTTGTACATTTAACACTCAAGTATTATGCAATATATATGGACTAAGTGGGTTATATAAAATAATATTACGAATTAGGATTGGGTGTTTTGGGTGTAGTTGATAACTGATTATAATGCGGTATCTTTATGATTTAAAAATATAATTATTAGTTTTATGCTCAATTTAAATTTTATTTAATCCTAAAATATGTAATTAACGCATTTGATTTTAATGGTCTGAAGTATTTTTATGTAGTTATTGGCAAGTAATTAACACTAGTGCCATTTTTAACTTAAATAAAAAGCAAATGGAAAATTTAATATTAAAAAAAAAATTATGCATACCAAATGCAGCCACTCGAATTTAATTGCATTTGGTATCAAATGCAGCCAACATTGGTTGCGTTTGGTATGCATAATTTTTTTTTATAATAATGTATTATTTAATTTAACTAAAATACTTTATACTAACTTTTTTTTTATAAAAATTTATATTTTATACATAACTAACTTAAGTATTTGGTTAATTGTTTTTAAGCACAACTAGCCTGACTGAATTAATTATTTTTTTAAAAATACTTTAAAAAACACTTAAGGATCCTGTGATTTTAGGGTAGGTAGGTCGATTGAATGTTTTACTTGCCATTCAATTCTAAGAAATAGTTGGATCAATAATTTTTTTTAAATGTACCCCAGCCAAGTATTATTTGATGTTTTGATTAAATTAATAAATGTTAGAGAACTCTAACACAGATACCTAATTCGTCGGGCTACGCTTTGCCACGTAGGATCTCTATTCAATTTCCTAG